>RCUC01152098.1:0-25091 GCA_003697995.1 Taxidea taxus jeffersonii
ATCCTTGAAGAGTAGGGACCGGGTAGGGTAGGTGGTGGTGAAAGAGTGGGGAGAATTTCAGAATGGGTATTGAAGGAATATAAGAGTGGGTCAAAGCTGACTCCATTATGTGAATATGGGAGCCCCCAAAGGTTTCTGAGCAGAAGCGACAGGCATAGGGAATATCGGAAAAAGAACTGAATGACCTTATGTTGGATGGAATAGAACCATGAGACAGAGAAAGAAAAGATGGATTATTTCCATGGAAGGTCTAGAGGCAGACAATGGGGTAAAGAGCCCAGGCTTTGGGTGTCACTCAGTAATGCGTGATATTGAATGAATGACTTAGCCTCACTCAACTCCTAAGTTCTCTGTCTATAAAATGGGATACCAAGAGGGCCTGCCTCACATGATTTAATGATTAAACGGACTCCTACAGGAGATAGCCTGGCACATGGAAACCACCCAGTGTTATCTATCACCATCGCTACCAGGACTTCATCAGACAGAGGAAGGTGACTGGAATGCCAAGAAAGAGCTGGAGACAAGAGAAGGAAATGGAAGAATGATCAAGAATTTGTTCTTGGGGCTGAATGGGGACTGACAGCCCAGAGGTGGTGCTTTAGCCCTAGACTTGGAGGGGGGTGTCTGAGGGAAAGAGCAGCACACATCCGGGGTCTTCCTCACACAGGCAGGGACAAGAAGGGCAGATTCAAAGGAGCAGGGCAGGGGTAGGGGGAGGTGACTGCGGACGTTGCTGGGACGGGGGACACCAGACAGCTAGGAAGAGAGAGGGATGTTGGGGAGGGAGGGCAGATGTTAATGCTACAGAGATAGGCTTAGCTAAAAATCCAGTCTACCAGGAAGACTAGAAGAACATACTCTCGATGTGGCTGTTGCTGGGTGGAGAGAAGTGGGGGACCTTCCGCGTTTTTATGCACTCCTGCACGGTGTACGTTTTTATTTTTTCGGTCTCAACAGCTAACACTTCTGTTGCATGTCATTCGCTTCCCAAACATTGTTCTGAGAGCTTTACAGATAGTAACTCACTTAATCCTCAAAACAATGCTATGAGGTGGTCACTACCGCTTTTCCCAATTCAGGATGTCGTGCGGAGGAGCCGGCACTCCAAACGCAGCAGCTGATTCCGGAACCTGTGCTCTCTACCACATGTGATGTGTGTATGATGAAAGAAAAAAAGAATCCCAGCATGTGTTACTCAGAAAACCAGGAGGAGGGGCAGTTATCAGTCACTTTATAGGGGCACAGGAAGGAGAGAGCAACCATAGCCTGTGGGACTGGGTGAGGAAGGGGTTGGGGGGGGGGCAGGTGAGGTTGCCGGGGCACGAAGGGAATGGAGGTCCCATGATAAGGGGTGCCAGAGAGAACTCTTAGTTCAGGAACTTCGGCGATGCACGTGGGGGGCAATTTCAAGAAGCAGCGGTGTGCTGAAGACAAGGAACGCACTGTGAACTTTGAGGGATGGGAGGATTGTTTCAAGAGATGGCTGTCATCCTCCAGCAGAGGAGTGCTAAGCAACCAAGGAGAGTGTGAAGATGCCAGAGACGTTAACTGAGGGCCCAAGAGCACAGGCTCAGGTCAGAGCTCTGGGATGAGAAGGGGAGGCCTGGAAGACACCGAGGGAAAACAGGGGAGCAGGCACCCAGCAGCTCGGGCCAGAAGCCTTTTTCCAGGTGAGTAACAACGGGCTACCAACCAGAGGTGCGCCCAACATCACAGGCCAATCTCTCAGGCACTGCGCTGGCCAAAGGAAGCCAGGCACAGGAGCACATGCTGTCTGATTCCATGTGCAGAAAGTTCAAGGCCAAACAAATCGATGTGATAGAAACTAGATGAGTGGACAGGGGGAATGGAGATGTATGAAGCAGGACTGGCCATGAGTCTGGGGCTGACTGCTGGAGTCGGGTGACAGGTATACAGGATGCCTTCTTTCTTGGTAGATGGAAAATTTCAAGAATTAAAAGTAAAAAAACCCTGTGATCCTAAATATTTCATGGTCTAGAACATGATAATAATTAACACTATAAGATGAGCTCTGTCATTAAAGAATGAAAGATAGGTTAATTATTATCTACCATTTCCTCCTCCAAATCATGATATAGCAAGTATACGTCCAGTGTCCACAGTGCAGGGGAAGGACCTGCCTTTTGAGGAGGCGCAGATAGGATGAAGGCAGCCATAATCCGGGTCCTCTGCCCATGTTATACAGCACTCAGACCTGAGTCCTAGATGCCACAGTGCAACCCGCCAAGAAGCACCACTTTCTGCACTCACCCTCAAAACAAAAGCCTGTGGTCCACATACCCATGACCAGTAGGCTAAGAGACATCATAAGACACTTAATTTTTCTTTCTTCTTTCATCTCCCCTTCTTCCATTAACTACAGCAGGAAACATGTTCTACCTCCTTTCAAACATGTCCGGATTTGATAAATGCTTTGAGGAAAAGCAAAATCTATGAAATTCCTAGTGTGACCAGCAAGATAAACCTGGGCTGGCCCTCAAAGTGTTTGTTGTTTTGTATGCGGGTTCCCGAAGACATCAAAAATAGAAATACCACACGATCCAGTAATCGCACTACTGGGTATTTACCCAAAGATAACACAAACACTGATTTGAAAAGATGTATGTGCCCCTGTGCTTTCTGCAGCATTATTTACAGTAGCTGAGATACGGAAACAACCTAGATGCCCCCAGAGAAGATGAATGGATAAAAATGTTGCATATACATACAATGGAATATTATTCAGCTGCAAAAAGAAAATGAAATCTTACCACATGCAACAAGATGAGTAACCTAGAGGTAGTCTGGTAAGTGAAAGAAGTCACTGGCCTTGGCAGGAAGTGACAGCTTTGTCATTTTTCCTCTTCATACTTCAGGAAACAAAAGGGACAAAATATTCCTGGAGCTGGGCACACAGCAGGAGCTCAAGAAATACTTTACCAATGAAATGATGACAGAAGTCTCCATGGCAGCATCTTAGGTGAGTGGTAAGGGCCTGAACCCAATGTATGAACACCGGAATTTCTGACAAACAGGACTGTGTCACATTACGAAAGGATCCCTTCAGTTAGTATTTCCTCTGATGCATTATCTACTGGACCGAGAGGTTAAGTCAGAGAAACTCATTGTTCAGCTCGGATTCTAATTAAATATCAGTTAGGAACCATACAAAACATCTCTCCGTTATAACACTTTGCACAACTGCTTCTGTGTCTTGAGCACAGTTCTACTTGGTTTCCAAAATATAATATGAGTCCACATACTGTCCTCCTTCCTATACTTAGGAAAGGGAGGGTGGGACAGACTTTGGTTTTAGGATACCTGTGACCCTTGGCTTCAAAAGCAGCTCTTTCTCTGGCCTCTGGCCTTGGTACACTTTTCCTGTTAAGAATGGATACAGCAAAGTAGAATTCTGCTGCCACTTGCCCTGGAAACAAAGAAGTACCCCCAGAGGCCTCCATTGCTTACATCTGCCAGGGCAGGCTGGGTGCTTAAAGTGGGGGGAAGGGATCATTTCCCAAGGTAATTCATCTCACGAGTGCCCTTGGGCATACCACACACTTTCAAACAAATCCTAACAGTTTCTACGGCAATATTAATACTTTCTATCAATTCACGTATTTAACTGTAAAGTTACTTAAATTTTTCTAACGCTTAATGAATTCAGGGATTAAACTCCTGAGAGAGATGCAAGAGATCAGCACATACTTGTCTGTGGTCAAATACGAGCTTTAGAAGGTAGAGTTGATTCCACCAAAAGTTTGTCCCTGGGATATTTCTTGAAGTGCGTGAGATTCTGTGGAACACTCTTAGGCACCGTGGAAATCAAAGTAAATGCTACGTGTTTATATTATATGTAGAAATTGGGAGACTGATTTTAGTAGACCGAGTAAACGCATCCAAGTCCTATAAACAGCCATTACCTGTCAGTGGCAACATTTGTAAACGGACAGACTCCGTGATCACATGACCACTGGAGGCCCATGCCTTCCCTTGAAAATGAAAACCACCCGGATCTGAATTCTGGGGAAACACTGTTACGTGTCACACACAGATGCTGCCACGTAGTTATGGATCATCGATCATTTCTGCCTTTTCGCAGTATAGAACCTGGTATTCTATTTCTAATGTGGTAAGCCAGATGTAATAATAATGCCATTAAAAGATGACAATTTATAAAGTGCTTCCTCCCATACCATCTCTATGAGACAGGGTTCAGTTACTGAATTGTATTTTAATTCCTCCTTATGGACTTGTGTGAACCTTTTGAACTGGGCCTACAAATTTATGCAATCAGTAAGTTAACTATTTTTGCAGATGATTGGAAAAACACTGGAATCCTTTTGCCCCATGAGACTCCTGTTTTTTAGTAGCCTGTCAGGTGCTTCCCCTCTTAATATGTAGTGTATTTTCATTTATAACAATTGCATATGTTTTTTTTTTTTTTAAGATTTTCTTTATTTATTTGACAGAGAGAGAGAGAGAGCGCACGCACAAGTAGGCAGAGCAGCAGGCAGCAGGCAGCAGGAGAAGCAGGCTCTCCACTAAGCAGGGAGCCCAATGTAGGGCTCAATCCCAGGCCCCTGGGATCATGACCTGAGCCGAAGGCAGATTCTCAACCGACTGAGCCACCCAGGCGCCCCTGCCCATACTTCTTAAAGGGAGGAAAGTATTGACTTTTCCTCTCTTAAATATAATCCAATTAATGACATTTTCTTAGAAGCAGATTATACCTGCACTTGAGAAGTAATGTAGAACAGAGACCACAAAGTGACTAGAAGTTGGATTCCTAATAGGGCTGCCTTTCAGAATCCCCTGGACAGCTCTTTCAGGGCACCCACATCCAAGCCTCCTGAGTTAGAATATCAGGGGTCGGTCCTGGCCAAAGTGCATCTTGAGAGAGCTCCGTGTGATGTGGATCGCACTCTCGAGAAAGAGCCACAGGACTCGAACACAGAAGGTCTATTCAGGTACGATGCCCAGGTCTCTCTGACTGCTCTGAATTAAGCTAGTGGCCCTGGATAAGTCACTTCCTCTTTCTGGGCCTCAGCTTCCACATCCTTAAGAAGGGAGACCTTATTAATAGAAGCATATTTTTTTTAAATTTTTGAACTTGAATGTAGTTATACAATATTATACTAATTTCTGGTATACAACATACTGATTCAACTTCTCTATACATTATGCTCTGCTCATGAGTGTAGCTACCCTCTGTCCCCATAGAGCGTTGTTACAGTACCATCAACCACATTCCCTATGCTGTGCCTGTAATTCCCGTGAGTTCTTCGTTCCATAACTGGAACGAGTGTGTCTCCCACTCCCCTTCACACATTTTGCTCCTCCTCCAATGCCCTGCCCTCTGGCAACCATCAGTTTGCTTTCTGTATTATAGGTCTGTTTTGGCTTTTTATCTGTTGATTCATATTTTTTTAGATTCCCCATGGTCCTCCCTTCCCTACTTCAGAACTTCCTAAACCGCTAGTTTAAGCTCTTAGTACTTATATGGGTGAATGATGACCGGGACAGGGACTGCATGTGTCCCCAGAGTGAACTGGTTGGGTGACAGTGACTGCGGATCCAGTGCTCTGGGAGAATCACGCACGTAGTGGGAGGAGGGTCAGTACTGAGCTGCTCCTGAAGCTCCCCAAAGACATTATGCCTGGGGAACCAGCCATTTTCAAACCAAGGGGGTCCGCTGGCAAGTATACCGGAGGGAAAACAGTATCTACGGGTGTTTAAAAATAAAGCCATGCCCACAAATACCGTAAGCTCGCTTTTAGCCAGAATGTTCTGGGAAAGGATATCAGAGTAAACTGAAATTTCTGGTTGGGTCACCATGTGCAGGAGCACACTGTCGCCAGTTTTCAGAGATAGCAGCACAAAGCATACACATCTCTGAACATAACTGATCGTTAAGAAGGCACTTCTGTGAAATTTCATGATTCTAGATAAAGCTGAAGAACTCTTTGAACAAGTCCATTTTTTTGGGGTGCTGCCCTGCTGGACGGTCCGACCTTCCTGACTCTGCCCCTAGTCTTTTCCTGGGGGCGTCTTCATGTCCCTGATTGTCTTCTGTCTCGGGGCTGACATCTTCCCCTGTCTGAGCCCTCCAAACTCAGCTGTCCTTGAAGATTATGCCTGAGTGCCTATTTGTCCTCTCTCCAATCTCCCTTTCATCTGCTCTCGAGGGCTGGCACAGGCTCTTACATGTATATCTGGCCTGGGATTCCCATCCAGACAGCCTGCCTGTTCCTCAAACTCACCAGAGGCTAGACTCCCCGCTCTCTGACACAGGTGGCCCTTCTCTGGATTTGGTTTCTCAACCTCCTTGCTAATAAAACAGCCTTTACTCTAGTTATCTAGACACAAGACTTTAGTTCTGAGACCACACCCTTATTCCTTGACATCCAAAGAGGTGACCAGTCCGTACAGGTTGTATTTCCCGATCCACACTGACGTTCCTTCCAGTCAGCCTCTCCCCTGATGTGTGTTAGGAGATGACGGCAGTGGCCTTGCTGTTCTTGGCTTCCCTGAGTTCTCCCTCAACAGCTGCTCACCTGTCAGATGGCTGGTTGCCGGCCAGTCATCCTAGATAATGGCAAAAGCTAATCAATAGATAAGAGCTCTGGGGCTCAGCCTGATGGTGGATGAACAGCCCAGAGCACTAACCCTCTGAGATGGCTGTCATAGCCCCTGAAAGGCAGACTCTGCGGATTCCCAAGGCTCCTTGAAACACGGTATGAAACCACTGCTCTGAGCCGTCAAAGATACTACAGCCAGACAAATCTTCTGAAAATCAGCTCTAGTCACACAATGGTTCTCAAACACCATGCACCGGTTGGTGGGGATACAAACTATGGCTGTATTCACTTGGGCAGAACACTCCCACATTGCCATTCTCGTCCTGGGTGAACACCAACAGAAATGTGTTCACCGAAAGACATGCATTAAGATGTGCAGAGCGACACCATTCATAACAGCCCCC
The DNA here is from genome assembly GCA_003697995.1 of Taxidea taxus jeffersonii. Classification (NCBI taxonomy): domain Eukaryota; kingdom Metazoa; phylum Chordata; class Mammalia; order Carnivora; family Mustelidae; genus Taxidea; species Taxidea taxus. The sequence continues at coordinate 6,989 of RCUC01152098.1, forward strand.
AAATGGAAATTGCCTGAATGACTGAAACAGAACACTCACTCGATGGCACACTCTACAGCAAACGCCAACAAACAGAGCCTCAGATCCATGCAGCAGCACGGCTGAATCTCACACATATAATGCTGAGTGGAAGCCAGATTCACAGAAGAACAAAAAGGAGCACACACTATAGGAGTCCCGTAAGTGCAAAGATGAGGGAGACTAATCTGTGTTGTTAGGCATCAGGCTAGAGGTTACTTTTGAAGGGGAAGGTAGCAAAAGGGGCAGGAGGGTCTTTCCCAACTGCTGGCTACGTGTGTGTATTTAGCCTGTGGGGGGGGGGGTGGTGGTGGAATTATGCTTGTGATCTGGGTAAGTAGCTGCATGCTATACTTCAATAAAAAGTTAAAACAAAACCATCGACTGCACCCCATTAACTTGAACCAAACACAACTTTCACTGTGGCTCAGAAACCCATTACAATATGGCTCTCACCCAACTTTCCAGTCTTTTCTCTTTTTCCCCCTCTATAAGATGCTGTGGGTATTTACATTTTCTGGGGAAAGGGTCCACAGCATTGATCAAAGGGGCCACGTGATCCAAAAGAGGAAAAGACAAGTCATCGTCCTTGCCGCAACCTGAGTGATCTCTGAACTCTGTGACTCCCTTTGTTATTTTCAGAAAGCCCCCGCCCCTCCCACCCTCCCCTGCGAGATTCCACTCCTGTTTGCAGGTCATGTCAGGTTACCTCCACTACCAAGTCTCTGATCACCCTCCACCCCAAAACTCCCCCCTCCCTCTCTCCCACAACTGTTTATCAGGGTCCACTCTGATCCTTACGTAAGCACCGAGTGTGTACAAATAAACAAAGCCTCAAGGAGCTATCGATCCAGGAGAGGGAAAACAGATGTATCCACAAATAAGCAGAAAGAAGCATTGGAAGAGAGGTGGGCTTAAGGGGAGTTCAGGGTACATGGCCATTTCCTGTGGCTGGGGGAAATCTGAGCAGGCTTTGTGGAGGTGACACAGCTTTGCACCACTGGAGCTGAGAGGGGAGGGCATAAGGCAAAGGCTAGTGTTATAAAAGCTCTGGTGCTGTGTAGGCCAGATCAGGAGGTGAGTCTAGAGCAGAGACATTATGAAGTTGTAAGAGATGTGGTCAAAAGATTGGCTGCCAGGCTCTTAAGTCTGAATTTGGATGCTGTAGGCAATGAAGAGCCACTGAAAAATTCTGAGCAGGTAACGATATAATCAGAGGTGCCTCCCTGTTACATCAGATGGATGGAGATGGTCTGTTCCTCCTCTAGGGGTCTAAGACACACTGTGCTGCTTCTGTGGCACAGAATAGCCTCTTGCTTTGTGATGTGGTTACGTGCATGCTTCATTTTTGTGCCCCCCACCGCCACTGGACTCAAGCTAATGCAAGACAAGACGGGTTTTAGTGCTAACATACTGTTTACACACAGGAGCACTCAATAAATATTTACTTAACAAATCAATGGGCAATGTCTACCTCAAATGGTTTTTGAACGAATAAGGAAAGAAATTGGGGGGAAATGGGAAAGAAAACCACACACACGCCATAACACCAATGAGCTGGATGGCTCAGGGGCTCCACTCAACCTTAGGATTCCAGCTCGACGCTTACACATTCACTATTCTGAACGACTGACACCTGGAGGAAAACTCTATAATCACAAAGGCGAACATTTACAGTTACTTAAGGCCTGGGTGAACACCAACAGAAATGTGTTCACCGAAAGACATACATTAAGGTGTTCAGAGAGACACCACTCGTAACAGCCCCCAAATGGAAATTGCCTGAATGACTGAAAGTGTGTGTGGACCGGGGGGCCCTCATCATGAAAGGGACTATTCTAACACCAGAGTCTGGTTAGAGCTTAGCACCCAGACCATGGAATGTGGGAATCCAGCCTCACCCTGGGCTCTGTTTCCTGACATCCTCGGCATGTGGGAAGGTGGGGAAAGAGAAGACTGTTTGACCTCTCAGGTCCCTGGGGTTCTTTATCTATCAAGAGAAGATTTCTGGGACAGCAAATCCTCTGAATGCTGCAAAGAAAGGGGCTCTGCCTCCAAATCAAAAGAGAAAGAGAAATCATCCCCTGCACAGCGGGTCCCCGGGGCACAGTACTGCTCACAATAAAGGCCACCAGAAGACTTTTCTTTGCACATCACCACCTTTTACCTTTTGGAGCTCTTCCAATTTTGTTATCACATCTCCCAACCACCGTGTCATTAAATTCTCTGTCCTGCCAGTGTATGAGAAAATGGAGGCCAAAGGAAATCTGAGGACTTGCCCAAGGCCCCTGGGACTTGAGAACCCCAGACGCTGGGGCTCCTGACTCTCCGATCGATCATTTCCACCCTGGTGGGGCTCCAGGGTTTGGGGGAGTAGCTTTCACAGGGAGCAAGGACTCAACAGAGGTGGCCCAGTGATAAGGCCAGCCCTCCCGGCAGGGGTGCCTGTGTCTGTGGGAGCTTGGGGTGCCTCTCGCCAGTTGATCAGGGCCTGGGTGAGGAAGGGGCTTTATCATGGTCCAGGGCAATTCGGGGGGAGATGAACTCTGGAGAATCTGAGCAGCTTGTGTGGCTTCCCCAGGGAAGGTGTGGGGAAGGAAAAGCAAAACACAGCAGCACCATCTTCAACCGCCCAGGCTGGGAAGCCACGGGCTGTGGAGGGTGCCCTGCGCTGTGACTGGAACTGGCCCAATTTCTGGTCTGGTCTGGATTTCCTTCCTTTTTACTGCAATGCCTTCTAGCCAGTCAGGCGAGACCCACGATTAGCCAGCACTACTCAGTCTCGCCCTATTTATGGAACTAGCTTGGGTATTTGCCTTTTATTATGTTCTTCCCCTTTTCAGTAACAAAATGAGTATACCGAAACATTCAAACTATATGCATGACCATGGAATGAAGAGTTAAAACTCTGTCCTTCTAATCTCACTTCGAAGAGGTACCTACTGTGCACAGTCTTTCTTTCCTTGCACACCTTCTTCTGGCCTTCTCATATATCCTAGACACGTATCCAGTTTTTTAAACTAATGGGATATTTACATACAGTTCTGCAAATTACATTTTTTTACTCAACAATTAATATATTATGAGCAACCAGCCTTGATCATATGGAGGGCTAGTACATTTTTCTAATATTCTCGTTCTGACACACCTGAAATTTACTGAAAGAACACAAAGGGCAACATAAACATATAGGTTTCATTTTTAAAAACTAGTCATTTCTTCAGTTGCTCTCCTCCCCAGTGGACTGTTCCCTAATCACCTTGAGAGTCATGGCAGGACCAACCTCAGAACATGCTGGGGAGGGGAAGACCCAGACCCCATCGAGTGATATCTGCCTGCTGCAGGACGTTCTGAGAAGTGGTTCGGACACCAGTGCCCAGAGGCTGAGTCTACAAAATTTCGAGACTCCTCACCCAGCACCCACTCCCCTTGGAGGGCTCTTCTGGTTAGCTGCTGGTCACAGGAGGAGTGGCAAATTCAGTGAAAGTGCAATGCTTTGCAATTGTTTCCCCTTCTGGAGAACCAGGGGCCAACAGTTTGCAAGGGCAGCTGTCTTGTTTAAATAGGGAACTCGAGTTCCCTTCTCAGCAGCACATTCTCCCTGCAGAGTGCCCGGGGCCACCCAGAAGCATGTGGCTAAGCCAGATAGTGGTCCCCCATCCCAGGAGGAGTGTGTGCCAAACCTGACTTAGAGGCTGAGACCCAAGCCCCAGTCTGAACTGCTATCTGGACCAACCAGATGGGGAGGGACAGAGAGAATCCAGGGCAGCTAGTGAGAGCACCAAAGGGAAGAGTAGGTCTCTGCCCCTGAGTCAGGATCTGCAGACAGAAAGAGGGAGGTGGGAGGGCGTGCCTCTGTGATGTGTTTTCTGAACATGGTGAAACAGCATTCTGGTTGTGGTCAGACCCCACAGGTAGCACATGTTTTGATTCGTTCTGCTACATTTAGAACATCGAGTACTTCTCTTCATGCACAACACTTTTCTAGTCCTTCAGAGGCACGGACTAAGGGCTCACAATCATCCTGGGTGCAGGAGAGTACTATTATATTTCCCTGTTAGAGGGGAAAAGCGAGGCAGAGGAAGCTAAGTAATTTACCTAGCTAGTAGCAGACACGGGATCTGAATGCTTACCGCTCAGGCTTGTAGCCTTCCTTTGCTAGCGTGATGTTTCTCGAAACGTGTTTACAACTCAACAGGCACATGTGGAAATAAGGCTCCAAGTCCCATATATTTTGGAAAACCCTCACTGGAACAAAGATAAGCAGGCTTCTTTCATGCAAGACTTCCAAAATGCATTTACGATTTGCAAGAGACATATGGTTTGCAGCATTTCGCCCAATTCTCTGAACATACAAATGTTTTCCTAGGAACATCTCATGAGATCAGTGTGTTCTGCTGACCACACTTGGAATAAATGCTGGCAAAGGGAGTTGCTGGGAACAGAGCTTAAGGTCTGGCTCTTGCCATTTAACTAACTTTGCGACTCTGGAAATGGCTTAACCTGAGCCTCAGTTTCCTCATTTGTAAAATGGGAATAACAGCAATTTGTGCCCTTCATGGAGCCTCTGGGAGGATTCAGTGCATAAGCAAAGTTCTTAAAATGGTGCCCGGCTCGAAGCAGTCAATCAATGGCAGCTATGAAAACTGATGATCAAGAATACTGACTAATTTAAGAAGAACAAGGGAATTGGCAGAGAATCCCCAGAAATATCCTTCCAAATGATGTTCACCAACAACAGTTCCTCCTGTTAGAAACATGAAAAATGACTGCACAAAGGAAAATCCTGAAATACCATAGATTGCATTACCATTCCAAGGGAAGGGGAAACAAAGGAAAATATTTTCAAAAAGTTGTTCAGACAGAAAGTTTCCTTGGCAAAGAGGGTTCTCTGATACTGTAACTGACGCAGACCAAGGACACCAGCCAGTTCCCTGAGCACAAAAGCAAGCTGAGACGTCCTTCACAAGCAACAGAGCCAGGCGCTGGACCCACTGCGTCGGGGAAAGTGGGGAGATGCACACTTTTTTTGGGGGGGGGGTCGATTCTCCTAACTGAACTGAAAACGGCTTGGCACCCACAGGATGTCTTCCTGTTCCCGTCTCATGGAGTGACTCATGCATCTGCCATTTCACTTGTAGCCACTGTGGGAGAACTCTGCAGCAGCTCTGCCTCCACAAAAGCCCCCCCGCCCCATTCTGGTCATGCTTGCCAAACATGTGACAGTTGACAACACACCAAAATGTCCCTCCTCCCAAACTCCACCAAGCTGCCGTGGGAGACTGCGGCTCCCTGAAGCTAGAGTGGAAACCAAGGGCAGAGCCAGGGCTCCCAGACGAGGGGCACCTAAGTAATTTGCTCCTGGTGAGCCAGCTCTACACACTGGCCTTGCTTCCTGTTGTGCAACTATGTAAATGAACCTGTGCTGGGCCAGCTGCGCTGCACCGCAGGGATAGTGTGAGTAATGGAGCACCTCGGCAGTCTCTCAGGGGGACTTGTGCAAAGAGTTGGGATACCGACTCCAGCAGCAGGCAGGGGCCCACAGGGCACCTCCTCCTCTTCCGGGGAAACTGCCCATGAGTATGGACAGGCACCGTCCTGGCAAGCACAGCCTGGGGAAGACGGGAGGCAAGACCATCAGGAGATAGGGTCTGAGCTGGAGGGTAAGTCCAACCTAGGGGACTGGACTCCAGGCTAAACTCAGATTAGTTTTTTGGGGTTCCTCAGAGGCCTCAGTTTCCCTATATGTAAGACAAGGGGGAGCTGGTCTCTTTCCCCAGGGCCTCTGTGCAGGCCCCACATGTGTGTGCTACCTAATGCCCACAGCAATACTGGAAAGGAAGTGTCTCCCTCCCCAGTTTGCAGATATGTAAACCAAGGCATGGAGGAGTAAGCATGGCTGCAGTCCATACAGGTGATGGTGTTGTACAGCTGGGTTTTAGACTGACAACTGTGGATATTCAGATGTGTCCCATCCTGAAATTCTACATGGGCTTCTAAGCTTCCTTAAAATGATATTTGCAAGTCAAATCTGTTCTTAACTTTTGACATGAGAATCACTTGGTACATGATCTACAGCACATTAAAAATTTTACTTCCCAGGGTGCCTGGATGGCTCAGTCAGCTAGGCCTCTGACTTTAGCTCAGTTCAGGAGGGACTGAGCCTCGCACTGGGCTCCCGGCTCAGCGAGGAGCCTGCTTCTCCATCTCCTTCTGCTTGAGGCTCCGCCTACTTGTGCTCTCTCTCACACACACTTGCGGGCATGGTCTCTCGCATGGTCTCTCTCTCTCTTTCAAATAAAATCTTAAAAAAAAAAATTTTCACTTTGACTCTTCTGGGACTATTTATTCTTTCACACTGCCAAACAGAATGTGTTTAGGCAATTGTGAGTAGATTTTGAAATGAGTGAAAGCAAACTCTATAATTCTCATATTAAATCATTAACAAAATAAGTCATTGAAATAATTCCATGGCTAGACATGAATGAGGTTCTAAGGCAATACCTCGGTTACTGGTCTGAAAAAAAGTTGGTGCTGAGAGATGGAATAGACATGGGGTGGTGGAGAGAGCTTCTACCCAGCTTATGGTCCATGGAGCCCCAGTCATTAATTAGCTGCTTAATTTATTCAACTCACTTAATCCCACCCCTCTTCCCTTTCTTCATTGGTAAAACAGAGGGCTTGGAGTAGATCCCCATTTCCCACCTAGTTCAGTAAAAGACTCCTTTTAATGGACAAGGGCTCACAGAACTCTCTCCCCTCCAAGGACAGGTGTCCTTTGGCACCTGTTATGAGAACACAGAACGACAAAAAATTAACACAAATGTTGTTCTCTTTTATTAATCACAACATCTTCCTACAGTTGGATAACAGTGCACTGATGTTCAAGATTTTATTGATTCACCTTCTTGTCAGTGCATGGCCCCATGGACATTCTGACCCTTGGTAAGAAATGGTCTACTCTCCTTACCATCCGCTGTCCACAGTTTTTGAACTTTTGCGTTAAGTGGTCTCAAATGTTCCTTTCAGTGTCCAACTTTAGTGTTATCCACATGCTAATTATTTCTTAAGAAACTACATACCAGGTTTCTATTTTTTGTTGGTAATAATAAAATTTTCAGCCAATGATTTCGTTTGGCACTAAACCACAGTCATTGTGCAACAGATGCATTTACTCATCAGACACGTACAGAATGCCTGTGTGGGGTAGATGGTAGATAGAGGTGAGTAAAACAGGGACGGTCACTGTCCTCCCAGAGCTTCCGTCTACAGCAAGGCCTTCTCACAGCCCCGAGCACCCCCACCTCTGCATCTCCAGCTTTGACCTCTCCCAGGGGGCTGTGGCTTCTAACATCTGCCTACCAGCTCAACATCTGCATCTGGATATCCACTGGACATGCATCTTACACTCAACACTAGGAAGGTTACCTCCGGTTTCCTCCCCTTCCGCTTGCCAAAACCGTTCTTCCCTTGGCATTCCCCAATCCCTGAAATGGCAACATCATTTATCCAATGCTCTGGCCCCAAGTACTTGGAGCCATGCTGGTCTCCTTTCATGCCCAGCAGTTAATCTGGGAGAAAGTGCTGCTGGCACCACCTACAAGAACAGATCCTGAACCCAGCAGCTTGCTATTGCTTCTATGCTCCCAGCATGGTCCAGGCCACACTCGCCTCTCCCTTCCCTATTCCTCTCTTACTTTACAATCAGCAGCTAAATTTAATTGAATTCCATCACACTGTTCTTTTTGCTCAAAACCCTTCAGTGGCTTCCCATAATTCCTGGAATAATTCCAGGGTCTGAGCATAGTTTAGGAGACCCTAGATATGGCTCCTGGCCACTACTCCAGGCTTCTCTCCCACTCTCCCCCTAATTCTTGTGGTCGACTTGCTTTTTCCATAAACGTGCCAGGCCAGCTCCCACCTCAGGGCCTTAGCATATGCTGTTCCCCTTGCTTGGAATGCCCTTCCCTTACATATCTATATGGGTTATTATCTGGTTTTGTTTTGTTTTGTTTTTTCCTTCTAGTTCCTGCTCACATCCTTTTTCTCAGGAAGGCATTCCTTGATTGTCCTGCTTGAAATAGCCACCACCCTACCCTATCTGCCATTTTCTTTCTCCTTACTCTGCTTCAGTTTTCTTCTGAACACGAATTACTGCCTCATATTACATTCTGTGTGTTTTTTGCCTACCTCTGTCCCTAGAATCTGAGCTCTTTTCCAACCTCAGCGGGTATACCCCTCTTTAGGCAACCTGGTTGTCTCCCACTCCCGGGAGGCCACCATATTGATGCCAAACTTAGTGCAGACCCCCAAATGGCCTAGCATCCCACAGCCTAGAACCCATGAGCTCACAGAATCCTCCTGCTCAGCCTCCTGAGGAGCTGGGACCATAGGCACACACCATCACACCTGACAAGGTCTGTCTTTTTCTTTCTTTTTTTTTAATAATTTTTTTAAAGATTTTATTTATTTATTTGTCAGATAGAGAGCACAGGCACAAGCACAGGCAGACAGAGTGGCAGGCAGAGGCAGAGGGAGAAGCAGGCTCACTGCTGAGCAAGGAGCCCGATGTGGGACTCGATCCCAGGACACTGGGATCATGACCTGAGCCGAAGGCAGCTGCTTAACCAACTGAGCCACCCAGGCGCTATCTTTTTCAATGCTGTTTGCCCAGCTCCTGGAACACTGCCTCATACGCATGTGCTGAGTGAGTGGCTGAGTGACAGAATGCCATAAATACCATTTATTGAGTATGTCTTATGTGTCAACTTCTGTTCTTACTTTCTCTCTAACCCATACGCCGACCTGACAAGGTGTATAATAATGCAAGCATTTTGCAAACAAGGAAACACACTCAGAAGGTTTATGTGAGTTGCCCGTGGTCTCACAGCCACTGACTGGAAGAGGCAGGGGTTGAACCTAGGTTTAAGTTGCAAATGTGAGATGAGAAGGCTGAGGAAACGGCAGAGTGTCTGGGTGGCTCAGTGACTCTGCTGGGTGGGCCCACATTTAGCAAGACACTGACACTTTTGTGAGGCGATCACAGAAATTATTCTAGCAGCCACCGGAGAAGTAGTCCTAAGTCCTACCTGGACGTGGTGGTGGCGGTGGTGTCAGGGAGCTCTGCTGAGCTGCCCTGTGGCTCAGTCAGTCCTCACCACCCTCGGGCTTTCATGCAAGTCCCATCTCCCACCAGTTCCTGCTCACATCAGCCTCTTCCTCCCTTATTCATTAGAGGTTCCTGCTTTGCCCAACTCCAAAGCCTGGTCTCTGACCATGGGTGTGGCTCTCCTCAGGGCTGGCTGACAGATCTGAGGCAGGTGGAAGGTGCCCAAGGGTGATGGGCAAGGTGCCCCGAGGGTAGAATGCCAGCTACCCCTGCTCTGTGCTTGGACTAAGGCAGCACCACTGTGAGGCACTATGGGCAAGTTTAGGCCTCCGCTGGTCAGGTTCTGAAACCCCATCAGTGCCTTCGGAGGGGACCCTCTCCAAGAATGATCTGTGCTCGTCAAGTTCAAAGAGACAGAGGAACCAGTGGGCTCACTCCTCCTTGCACAGGGCAGCCCTCCCTGGGATCAGGGGCTTCACGGAGGCTGCCCGGGGAGTGCATGGGCCAAGTGAAGGGAGGCGAGTAGTAGCGAGATGGCTCGGTTGGGTTGTGGTGAGGCCCGAAGGCCACCCTGAGGTCTAGCAGGTGTCTGTCTGGACAATGCTCAGTGACTCAGCTGATTCTTCTCCCTTCTAGACTCCAGGCAGAGCTCCTGCTTTCCAGGAACAGAGTCCGTTCTCTGAGAGGAGAACTCCAGGGACCACAGTTTCTGTTAATACTCAGGCCATGATTAGAATTCAGGGCCCAGCTCTTCCTGCTCTGAGATCCCCTCCCTCAGGTGACATCTAGATGGTCCATCCCCTTCCCCCAAATTGGATTTTTGCCAGTTTAAGTCTCAGAAGATCATCTTAGTTCCAGGCTCTACTGGAGAACAGAGTGAGTGTCTACAACCTCCCATCCACTGACCATCAATGGACAACAGAGTTGCCACACAGAGACCAGCAGGGTCTTAAAGCAACCTAAGTTTACTGGACACCTACCATTGCCAGGATCCACGGGAGGAACCAGGGATAGAGCAGTGAGGGAAGGCTGGCATTACACAGGCAACAAGAAGTGTTGTAGATGTTTTATGGAGGTGAACTCCATGCTGGGAAATCACAGAGCAAAGGGGCTCCAAGTGGTCCCGGGCATCAGCGATGGACTTCTACAAGCGGTGTTTAAAATCTATGCCTTGGGGCGCGCAGGTGGCTCAGTCAGCTAAGCGTCTGCCTTCAGCTCAGGTCATGATCCCAGGGTCCTGAGATTGAGCCCTACATAAGCTCCCTGCTCAGCATCTGCTTCTCCTTCTCCCTCTGCCCCTCCCCCTCCACTTGTGCTCTGTCTCTTGCTTTCTTTCAAATAAATAAATAAAATCTTAAAAAAAAAATCTATACCTTCAAAGGAGGAGCCTGCTTCAGAGTTGTCTACTTGGAAAGTTAGAGATTTACTCCTAATGATCCCCCTGTCACTAACAATATCCAGCAGATGAGTTTCAGTGGGAGGGAAGTGTTATGTTTCCACGCTTGTACACTACAGCAAACCAGAGCTGGGAACGAAGCAGACACAGTGAGTTCAGACAGTCCAAGTTCAAACAGCCTGCTTAATCAAAGCCTAATGTGGCCATGAATGCCGCTGTGAAGCTGGAACTGCTGTGGGCAGTAGTTATAACTCTTCCAAAGTTACTTTTCAATCCTCCTCCAAAACACATTAAAAAAAAATGTCCCTATCTTTTGAACCAATAATTCTAACCTAGGGAGTTTATCCTAAGGAAATAATCCAAAGTATAAGGCATGTGCATAGAGATATTTACTGCAGTATTATTTGCTGAAAAATGAAGAAAAAAATAAAAATACACAAAACATACAAGTGGATAACTGATGGTATGTCAGCAAAAGGGAACATCCTACACTATACTGAAGGTATAATTCTGAAGACCGTATTGCTATATAAAAATATTTAGGACAGTACATTAAGGAAAACATTTGTACCCCTGCTACTTACAAGGTGTAGAGAGATTATATATGCAGATGGACAAAGAGTAATTAGAACATAGGAAGATGAAATTGATTTGCCTAGATAGGACTGTGAATGCACTTTGGCTTTTGTTGTTTGAATAATAAGACCAATGAAGAATATAACAAATAAATATAATCAAGTATCCCATATTTCTTCCTCACTCAGCTAGAGCAGAGGCAAATTACTTCCTATGGGCCAAATCCAGTTTGTTGTCAATTTTTGCAAGTAAAGTTTTATTGGCACATGGACATGTCCACTCGATAATGTATTATTCATGGCTGCTTTTACCCTACAGTGGCCGAACTGAATCCTTGTGGCAAATGCTGCATGGTCCACAGAGCCTGAAAGAATTACTATCTGGCCCTTTATAGAACAAGTTAGCCAATCTATGATCCAGAGTTAGGAAACGTTACGGCTTCATTCACAAGTCCACTGCATGTGTAACCCACCAGGTACTCCACGAATATGGATGAATAAACAGGCTATCACCTGTTTTGTACTTTCATCTAGTAGATCTTAGAACAAAAAAGAAGTAAAATGAACTACCTCCCCCAAATACTACTCTCCACTGTTTGTTCCCACTTCAGCTCAGATATGAAGGTTATGCATTAATCATACAGCTTATCTAATTTGGACCTCAGTTCATTTTTATAAAATATACACTGGGGAAAGAAGACAGAAAATGACTTCTTAAAGATTATGAGTGCTGAGAACTAAAAAAGCATTTCTGATGATTTAAATGGTTTTTTGTTTGCTTGTTAAAGCTCTTCAGGGCTTTGGGAAGAATAAACAAGTCAGAATTCCTGGCTATTCCAAATGACTGCACACCTGGACTTCAAGGCCGCTTCTTTTGTAAGGTCATTGACATGTGCACCCAATGTGGACTTTTCGTCCAAGCTGTTCCTACCGCTCTACAAAAATGCATTGGCTATGGAAGAAAGTTCACTGTATTCTAGCCTAAGTCCCTACCAAGATGTTACCTGTGCTGTTAACTGCCTGGCATCTGTTTCCTTTGTTTGCAAAGCGGGGAAAGATGTGAGCCCAAGCTTCATGGCTAACAGCTGGTTCTCAGCTTTTGGAAGAGCTGGATCACCCCCAACAGGAACTTAGCACCAAAGTTACAAATTGCTCTTTGATTCCAGCATTCTTAGAGTTTATAACAATTAAACTAGCTGCTTGACATTAGAACAAGTTATTGAAAAAATATTGTATTATCTAAGGACAAACTCTAAAATCAAGGCAGCAAACTCCAGGTCAAAACTCACCAACTGGCAGCTGAAGGGCTGGACTGGGCTGCAGACCTGTTTTATTTGGCTCACAGGGAATTAAACACACACACACACACAGAGTGCCAACATTTAGAAATGAAGAGTTTTCATATAAAAACCCAGATATCTGGCTTGTTTACAGAGAACACATTCCCATATGGTTGCTGAGCTGGGGCAGATGGGTCTCGCTCCCTGTTACGCTGTCCTGGCCTGAGTCCTCCTGCATCTGAGTTTTTGACCATGGGGTAAAAGATCCTCTGGAAAGTTTTTCCAATATGTCAAGCAGGTGGTGGGACCAATGACAAGCTTAGGAATCAAAAACTTCCAAGTCCTGAGATAATTCCAGTTCTTTCTCCTTCTCCTCTCTGAGGTGGCATGAATGAGGGATAGCTCGTCAGACACAGATTCTCCAACACTCCTCCAGAAATCACTTGAAAACAGGCAGTCACGAAAAGACTCCTTCACAGCAACATGCATTAATATCAAGAAGCATTTTATCCTTTTGACTCCAGTCTCTGTTTATTTCCCCTGACTATTCCCCAATTGCCCAATCTTTATTATTATGAGTATGTGTTGGGTTTCTTCCAGAGGTAAGCCACTATACTACAGATTCACAAGGAATCTAGGAATTCCGTGATCCCGAGGATTTGATTAAGTTCAGCTGAGAAAAAAGCACCCATGCAGACCAATGAGGTCCTCACTCCTAATGGCTCTAACTGTGCCACACACTGTGCTTGGAGCTTTCACCCTCATGTCACTCCAGGAGATAAGGAGAATGATTATCTCAAAAGAGGAATACATTTTAGAGCCTTAAATGACAAAGTCCAACTAAGCTGAAGAAAAAGAAGAAAAACAGTGCAGAACAGTATGTACAAAGTGACGTACGTTTCACCGAAGAAATATTTTTGGTTATAAATAAAGTTACTACTCTTCGGTGAAAGAATGCTAGCAAATTACCATGTGCTTGGTCTCGATGTCAAAGAGTGCTATTTTCCACCCTCTGGAACATTCAATGATTTTTGGTGGTCACAGACATACATTCTTTAATAATAATAGCTAGTGTTTATTTTAATTTTTATTAAAATTTTATTAAAATATTTATTTATTTTAATGTTTGTTAGAAAAAGATAATCACACCCTAGACCAATGGTTTTCTGGATGATATTGCTTATGAAGAGGCTAACGTACATAATCCAGTCAAGAAAGGGGCGGAAGACAGGAACAGACACTTCTTCAAAGACATGCAAATGGTCAACAGACACATGAGAAAATGCTCAACATCACTCGGCATCAAGGAAATACAAATCAAAACCACAATGAGATACCACCTCACGCCAGTCATAATGGCTAAAATGAACAAGTCAGGAAATGACAGATGTTGACAAGGATGAGGAGAATGGAGAACCCTCTTAAGCTGTTGGTAGGAATGCAAACTGGTACAGCCACTCTGGAAAATAGTATTATGGAAGCTCCTAAAAAAGTTAAAAATAGAGCTACTCAACGACCCAGCAATTGCACTAAGTATTTAACCAAAGGAAACAAACACAGTGATTCAAAGGGGCACCTGCACCCCAATGTTTACAGCAGCAATGTTCACAATAATCAAACAATGGAAAGAGCCCAGATGTCCATCAACAGATGAATGGATAAAGAAGATGTGAATATTATTCAGCAATCTCAAAGAATGAAATCTTGCCATTTGCAACAACATGGATGGAACTAGAAGGTATTATGCTATGCAAAATAAGTATCAGAGAAAGACAAATGATTTCACTCATATGTGGAATTTAAGAAACAAAACATGAACATAGGGGAAGAGAAGGAAAAATAAAATTAGATGAAAACAGAGAGAGGCAAATCTTATTAAGAGACTCTTAACTATAAGGAACAAACTGAGGGTTGCTGGAGGGGAGGTGGGTGGGGGTATATCATCACTGAATTGGGTGATGGGCGTTAAGTAGGGCACTTGGCGTAATGAGCACTGGGTGTACACGCAACCGATGAATCGCCAAATTCTACCCCTGAAATTAATCATACAGTATATATTAACCACATTGAATTTTAATAAAAACATTTTTTTTAAAAAAGGCTAACTTAAAAGCCGAGTTAACTTGAAATAGATTTAAAGAAAAACAGTAAACATATGATATTAGATGCCATATAGGTATGCAAAACACTTGTGTTTTATTCATTAGAAGACTAAAGACACAAGCTATCTACTTGTTAATCAGAAGAACAAAGGTCTCTGATCCTGAAGGGCAGAATTCAGAATAAGGCTGGATTCACTAAGTGAATCACTAAGGATACTGTCTCTGGCTGGTCTGACCCAAGTCACTTTCCAGGGTCTGAAGGAAGGAAGGAGGAGGGGAAGCTGGGCAAACACAAAATGCCCTCTAGTATTTCAGGAATCTGAAAATTGGATTCTCACCATTAACATTTAATATGTGTTGTACCTCGTACCTGAAGCAGAAGCAAGGTTCTTTTTACCACAGCCAGCTGGGTAGGCCAACATTATCAAAACATGGTTACATAAAGCAAAATGCAACACATTTTTGTTAGCAAATAATGAAAACTACACCTAATTCCATGGTACAAAGATTTGGGTCCAGCAGTTGAGAGGTTTTTGTCTTTGCTGCTGGCACAGCCTGCGGCCGTAGCCAGAGCGAGAGCCCTCCATTCGGTTGGCTGGATTAGGGAGGGAGGACAACAGGCCAGAATGCCCTTGGACAGAAGCACCTTGGCAAGGTGAGGCCCCAGGGAAAGAAGACAGTTGAGGTTAATATCTATCTACCTATTTTTGAATTTGCTTCTTGGGGCGCCTGGGTGGCTCAGTGGGTTAAAGCCTCTGCCTTCGGCTCAGATCGTGGCCCCAGGGTTCTGGGATAGAGCCCCATTTCGAGCCCCGAATCGGACTCTCTGCTCAGCAGGGAGCCTGCTTCCTCCCTCCCTCTGTCTGCCTCTCTGCCTACCTGTGATCTCTCTCTGTCAAATAAATAAATTAAAAATCTTAAAAAAAAAAAAGAATTTGTTTCTTGACCTGTCACCAAAACAAAACCCAAAAGACAAAAAAAACAAAAAAAAAGAAAAAAAAAACCAAAAAAAAATCCCCAAACACATTTAAATGTAAAACATACATTTTAAAAACTCCAGAAAACTCAAAGAGTAATTAATAAAGGTGGCTGTGATGTTTCTGGCAGCAGGAGCTAAGTTAGGAGGCAGACCAATCCTCTAGCTTTCTTCGAAAGTACTGCTCTCTGGGAGGCTGGGGAACATCAGCTGGACCTACATTATTTTCTGGAAATGTATCAGATGGAGAGGATGGCATTTTCCTATAAGTAGAGTACTGAAAATGGCTTGTACTGTAATAACGTAACACACCACTTCAGGTGTGTTAGTGTGTGAGAGAGAAGGGAGGAAGTTCCCAGAGGTCATCGCTTGAATGAGACCACTACTAAGGATATGCTCAGCGGTACTGACTGGGTTCTTACTATGTACCAGGCACTGTGCTAAATGCTATGCAACAACTAACTTATTTAACCTTCACACTAATGCTATGGGGGTACCTACTATCATCCTCATTCGACGTAGGGAGAAACTAAGGCACAAAGAAATTAAGTATATTGGAGCTAGCAAGTGTCAGAGTGCTGGGATTTGACCTTAGACAGAGGAGCTCCAAACCTTTGCTCTAGAATGGAGGTCCCTCAGCTGCATTCTGAGCAAGATGGTTCTAGGTTAAGCAATGGGGGTTTTGAACTGCCAACTGCTGCATGTGGGTCTAGAGCCCGAGCCAAAATTCTCGGGGTGTCCAGGGAAAGGCAACAGCTCCCCGGGCTGTTTTCTTCTTCCCTAGGCCTCATGTCATACTCAGGCACCTTTTTAACTAACTGATTTTCAGATACATAAAGCACATTCATGAAAAAGGATGCCAATTTGCAATCTGCAGAGAGCCTGCATATCATAGTGCAGGTTTCCAGAAATGGATGGAGACAAGGCTCAGGTCCAGAAGCATGAATGTGTAAGCACTACCCATAGAGTAGCCACAAGGACTCAGGTGTTTTTGTGAGGGGCTATGTAAATACAATCTCCTTTCATCGTCACTATAATCCAATGAACCACGCATTAGCCCCATTTTACAGATGGGAAGAATGATGTCCAGAGAGGTTCAATAATTTGTGCCAAATCCCACTCCTACTAAGGGGTAGATCTGGGATTTGAACCTAGGCTTCTCTAGTCCCAAATCTTCTGTCCCTCCTTGCATATTGTCTAAGGGAATATGGGATCTCCTTTAGCCACCTGGAGCAGTGGTTAAGTTCACAGACCGGAGCCACCTGTCAGGCCTTGACCAGCTTTGCCACCTCCGAGGTGTGTGACTGAGGGCAAGTCACTTACTATCTCTGTGCCTCTTTCTCCATCTGCAAGATGTGGGTAACAGCTGTACCCGTCTCTCAGTCTGCACTGAGGAGTTAACAAGGTAATATTTGTAAGGTGTTAGAACAGTACTTGACACATAGTGACTATTCCATAAACACTGTGAAACAAATAAAATACAAGTCTCTCTTATGTGGGCATCTACACACAGCTGATAAGCCAAGCCAGGGGTAATGGACATGTCGTCAGTGGAAGAGGTACCTAAATCTGATCTCCCAGGGGCCAAGGAGCCAGCCCACCATGGACACTGGCTAACTGAAAGGATCCATTTGGAAGAGTTCTAGGCTTTAGTCCCAGATCTGACAGGAATTAGCTGTGCA
Organism: Taxidea taxus jeffersonii; assembly: GCA_003697995.1. Taxonomy (NCBI): domain Eukaryota; kingdom Metazoa; phylum Chordata; class Mammalia; order Carnivora; family Mustelidae; genus Taxidea; species Taxidea taxus. The sequence goes on from RCUC01152098.1 coordinate 24,127, forward strand.
ATTTGGAAAAGGCACTGTATTCTTCTGGGCCCCATTTCCTCCTGTGTTAAAACTACCGGGCCCCCCGTGACCAGGACACATGGCACAGGGAAAGAAAGAGGGCAGAAACTGATCCCAGTGCTCTGGGTTCTGGTTCTCCCGCAGAGGAATTTTGTGACTTTGAACAAATGGTTTCATGTCCTTGAATTTTAATTTTCTTTCTTCAAAGATGAAGAAACTGGTACCTGTCCCCCTTATCTCATGGGGTTAGGGAAAAATAAGAAAGCAAATTTGAGAGCCCCTCTGTGAGAACTGTTCTAAGGGAGCATCTCCTATTTCTGGGTAACAGGTGGACACTTAATAAATAAATGTTTGTGGAAATGATTCGATCACTTACTATGGTCTGGAATAAGCCCCTTATTACTTTCTCTCTGTCGCCTTAGAAGCTAAGGTCTCTGAAGGCAGGATATCTTTGTCTATATCCCCCCAAAAAGTAAGCACTTAAATATTTATTGATTGAACCTGTGGAAGGTAGCAACACATGAATCAGTGAACAAATGACTTTGAAGTAGCATGAAAAGCAAAAAACCAAAAACCAAAAACCAAAAAAAAAAAAAAAGCTAAAACTGACCTAAAATTTTAATTAAAGCCCAAAGTACAGAGAGACAGAAGGGAAGATATGCAGGTATAAAGCTCTCCTGTATCACCTGACTCCTCTGAATTCTTTTCTTTGGGAAATTGGTTTGGTGGAGGAATGGCAGAGTTCAGATGCTATAAAGTGGTTAAATTAACATACGCAGCAGGTACTCTGACTTTCTAAAGCTGAATACCAGCTGGGATAATTAAAGGCCAGAGCCTTCTCCTTCTTTAAAAATTGACTCCCCTATAAACTACCTGCTGACAAAGGCATAATTAAGTTGACTCCTGTAAGAATACATAAGGAAACTTTTCTCCTCCATTCTTAATTAAAAAAAAAAAAAAAAAAA
>RCUC01152099.1:0-59838 GCA_003697995.1 Taxidea taxus jeffersonii
GAAGTTCACTTCTGAAGCCTGGATTTGCCTCTTTCCCACAGGATAAGCATATGCTCTCCTTCCCTCACACAAAAGTTGGCCTCTCTTTGATCAGTGAGTTTAAATCAGAATAGGTCTTAGGTAGCCAAGGTGGCTTAAAATGTTAGCAAACAGTGGGATCCCTTTTAATTTTTAAAGGGAACTCTAATTCTACCCTTTATGACTTGCTTAATTATCCTGGGCCCCTGAACAGCTGTCTATTGATTCCAATTAACATGATTGACATCTCCTCTGGAAGGTAAAAGCTAATCAACTACAGGGTCCCCCACTGAGAATTCATTTCCTTCTTGGAGTCACTCCTGGGCAGGAGGAAACTTAAATAGAGAACTGAGAATCAGCACCCACAGCTCTGATTTACTCTTTTATATACAGTCCCACAGTGTCTTGTGCAGGGAAAAAAAAAAAACCTAGAAATTTTTTTTAAAAATGGCAACTTATTTTTGAATCAAACTAGTGTTAATTCTGTTGGCTTTCCTTTTTTTTCTTTTCTAATTTTTATGAGTCTAAATTGATCCCTTGAATGTTTGATTTCCTTTTCCTTTCCAGTTCTGAAGGACCTACAAAAATCTACTCCTGATTACTTCTGACAAGTTCAGAAGTTGACGTGAACTTTCTAGTACAGCCAAATTTCAGCTTTCCATCTTTGGGATGCAGATCTTGATGGTTTTCTTGATATTTTCAGATTAAAAACAAAAAAGCAAATAAGAGGGAGGTTATGTCTGGTAACAAATCAGGCTCTATAAAGACAGCAGAGGGCTGGAATGATGCTGAACCTGATTATGCAATATAAAACAAAGAGAGCCAACAAATTCATTCAACTTATATTTCTGCCTATTATGTGCCAGGAACATGGAAACTTCTAGAAGGGCAGATGTGATTTGGCCTTGATACTTATGACATCCCCTTTCCTCCATGTGTATTCCTTTTGGTCAGAAAGGAAATCTAAGTGTTACAGTTGGCAGCAAGCTCAATATGAATAGTGTTATGTTGTTGCCAAGAAAAAAAAAAGGACTAATATAGTCTTCAGAGTATCCAGTTCAAAGGGGGCAAGTGGTTAGGCAAATCGTCACACTGATTGGCATTTTATTTGACTATAAATTTCATTAGAGCAGACGCAGTGTTGGTCTGGCTGGTCACCACATTCCAAGAACCTAGCACAGTGCTTGGCATGTCACAGATACTGAATGGCGATTTGTTGAATGAATGAATTCTCTGGGCACAGACCCAGTAATTTCAAAGAAATGTGGGCCAAATTTGTGCTTAGAAAGCTGGGCAGAGAGAATGGTTATGGATGAAGGGACAGACAGACCGATGGGTGGACTGGATAAGGTGAGATTGGAAGAAATGAGATGAAGTTTTATTTTGGACAAACAACATAGGATAACTAATAAAGCTCAGTGTTCATACTCAAACAAGAGTTTGCAGACCGAGTGTTTGTACATCAGGAGATCTAGCACTGCGTCCCTCGCTGTTGTGTTGAGTGACCCTCCTTTAGTTGGGTTGAGCAATAAGTGAGAAGAATGGCAGAAGGGCCCTTGACAGCGAGCTGTATGGTCCGGCAAATCCCGGGCCAGCTGGCTTGTTAATTTCACTCTACTGACCGGAGAAAGTGCTCTCCTGACACACCTCTTCTTTTCTCTCTCGTTCTGGGGCCATGCCATTTACTCGAAGGAGAAATGAGGAGGAAGGGAGACAGCCAAGAAAGAATAAATGGTTCAGCTCTGCTGGAAGACCAGGGCCCCAGTCTGGTTTTGCAAGGCTGCTCCCTCCCTGGGGCAGATCCAACAATTGTGGCAGCATTTCTCGACCAAAATGGAACCAACAACCAATAAAAACAGCACCACAAACCCACCCAAGGAGCTACAGGACACTTCTGTTTTGTTTCGCTTTCACCCGTTTCCGGTTTGTGTCTAGTGGATTAAAGCATGTTGGCTATCATTTGTCAGCCCCAAATGCCAGTTTCTGTATCTTAATGTCACTTCCCCTTACCACTACAAGAAATCTTCAGACAATTAGAAACTTCCCGGCTTCCTGCAGGAAGGCCGGAGCCCTCAACCGGACTTCCTGGAGGGAAGCGAGTATTTCTGATGCTTCCCTTTAAAGCAGTTTTTACCGTTTTGCTTCTTATAATTTTGATTTCATGCTTTTCTTTATATTGGAGCCAATATACTTTTTTCCAACTCCAGATATTTGCCTGTTCCCTGAGAAAGTTCCTGTGCGTCAGGGGTTGACAAACAGGTGACGTGGCCTCACCCACTGTAGCAGTCCCAGGGGCCCCTGGCAGGCTGTTGGCTTCATAAGACACCTGCCTGATTGTCCCCTCTGTTCAAGCTGGGTTTGCGGTCATCCACTGAAGAAGGTCCAGGGCAATACTGGTCACAGTGTTGCTCGACTCCTAAGGCCCCAAGCTCTGGCCTCTTCTTTGCTCAGTCTAATCTGAAGCTGGACGTTCCCAGAGCAGTATCTTAACTAAGTGGGGGATTTTTTTCTGAGCAGCTGAACCAGTGGAGCAAGGGAGCTGAGTTCCCCTTTCCAGACTGTGATTCCTTCCAGAGGAATCCCATGCCACCTGCAGAGATGAGACAAAGTCGGTCACTATAACAACTTAATGTGGCTACTATTATCTGAAGCAAAAATTCTATGGCATTTAACGTGCATTACTGTTACTCAGATCTGAAACTCGGAACTTGGATTGGAACTTGCTTTTTATACTCAAAGCTCAAAAGTACAAATAATTCTGAGCCCTTGGCAGCACCACTGGAGGAAATCTATAGGCAAACTAAATATCTTGCTTCAAATGCTCATATCGGTGGTGATGCTTGAATTCCAGTAAGTCTGGTTAGGAAAGTCACTCTCCTTACTCTTGTCCCACCTCATCTGTCACCCCAACTCGACGAGCAGCTTCACCAGGACAGAGAGTGTCTTACAGTTTGAGGAGCTGTATTCAGTAAAAGATCACTAAGGACAGTAATAAGGAATAATAATGAAAAATGTTGTTCATTGAATGCTTACCAAATGCCTGGTTTTGTTACTAGAATGTTTTATACCTTATCACGTTGTCCAGAGGTTAGGGCAACACTGTAAACAGCATCTGATGATGCTGTTTAAGAATAAGGAAACTGAGGGGTGCCTGGGTGGCTCAGTGGGTTAAATCCTCTGCTTTCTGCTTGGGTCATGATCTCAGGATCTTGGGATCGAGCCCCATATCAGGCTCTCTGCTCCGCAGGGAGCCTGCTTCCCTTCCTCTCTCTCTGCCTGCCTCTCTGCCTACTTGTGATCTCTGTCAAATAAATAAATAAAATCTAAAAAAAAAAAAAAAAGGAAACTTTGGGGGCACCTAGATGGCTCAGTCGGTTAAGTGTCTGTCTGACTCTTACTACAGGCTCAGGTCATGATCTCAGGGTTGTAAGAAAGAGCCCCACATCAGGCTCTGTGCTCCGCATGGAGTCTGTTTAAGATCCTCGCTCTCCCTCTGCCTCTACTCCTCCCCCAGCACATGCTCTCTCCTTCTCTCTCTCAACAAATAAATAAATCTTAGGAAGAAGAAGAAGGGAACTGAGGCTTTGGGAAGTTAAGCCAGCTATCTGAGAGAGTACCGTGGACTGAATGTGAGTATTTGGACCTCGTCTGCTGTAAAGTCCATTCTGAATCCCTCAGCTTCTCCTTTCTGCTCTGGACTTCATTCAAAGAGCTTTCAAAGAAACAAAGAAACAAAATGAATTTGGGGGACAAGATATGGATCTTGAGAGCAGTGAATTTGACATTTTCCTCCATTTTGTTTTCCTTCTTTCCTTTCTCCTCTTCACAGCCACTTTTCATAACCACTTACTGTGCTAAGTTGTGACTGTAGCCTGGTCCTGCTTTTAAGTCGCTGGTCGCCTAGAAAAGCAGGTGACCATACAGTGCATCCTTGCCGCTCAGCGGGCCGAGGGGCTTCATGGAACCACACCCTCGCAGCCAGGAAAGCCAGGAAAGGAGGGGTGGGAGCGTTCCCAGCAAAGAAAGAGACGTGGTGTATGAGAAGGCCTGGAGGCAGGAAGGCACACAACATAGTCAGGGAGAGACAACACATCCGGGGGAGTTTGGCCAGACCAAATGGATTGAAGGAGCTCTCATGCAAGATGCTGGTCATAAGACTCAATGGAAAGGTCATTTCAAGCCATGCTATGGAGACATTTGGAGGAGGCTAGAGGCAGAGATCCCAGTAAAGATGAAGGCCAGCCCCTGTGCTAGGACAAAAGGGATCAGAGATGAGGTAAAGAGTTGAATTGAAAAGACATTTCAGTTGTAAAATCCACAGGGCTTAGAGACAAATTGTCATTGTCAGCCGGGCTGAGGCTGAGGACATGGCTTGAACGGATGGCGGGGGACACATCCCAGTGCAATCTGAGACATGTTGCCTGTCGAGATGCCTGCAGGACATCCAGGTGGAGAAGTATATTTTTTCAGCTATGCATTGTGTTTTGTGGTTTTGTTTTTATTTTTTCACAGTCTACAAATAGAACTTGAATCCTCCTTCGAAGAAGTGAAGTTGCCAGTAAAAATAATGTCAGCATTAGTGTGTCTTGACTGTGGCTGGAGTAGGCCCTCTGTGGCAAAGCCCAGAATATAGAAAGCAAATGGTGGTTGTTAGCAGTAGGGGACTGGCCCCCAGCTGCTAAGTAGGGGTTTAGGCCTGGAGAGGGGCTAGAGGGTTGAGGAAAGATGGGGGTGGGGAGGCAGGCGAATTATCTCTAAGAAGAAATCACTTTTGTTTTTAATTTTACACACATGGGGCTCATAATACTTGCAAGAACAGGGCTTAGCGATGGAGAGAGATGGAGAGATAAGAGTGAGCCTCCCTTACTGAGAGGCTGGGGGGCACTGTTGCTTTCCCCTGGACTGATTTTGGTGCTCACAGAATGGATTTTTGGTGATAATCAAGAAGAAAGTGACTCCCAACCCTCTCCTGGCTTTCATGGCTTTCTTCATGCTTTGCTACATGTGCAGCCTCCTCTCAGCCCTCCCCTGCCCAGAGTGCACCCCGGAGTGTCCTCTGGAGAAGTTTCAGATATACACCAGAGATTACTATTACTCTGCCGCGCGCGCGCCTTACTTTTACTTACCTACCTACTTAATTTAAAGCAAAGTCAAAAGGAACCAGCATCTTCTGTGGTGCATCGCATTCTAGGAGCCCCACCTCCCTTCTTGTATTAATTTAGGAATGTTTCATTTCTGCAAAAATGGTGCTGTGATCTTTGCTTTTCTATGCATGCCTTTCATCCTGAGCTCACAATGTGCTGTGCACATGTTCCACGGCCAGACCCTGGTGCCCCCTAATTTGCTCTGCGATCCCCCGCTAGTCACAGTCCCTCTAGGCCATACATTTACCTGCAGGTAGACACACAGGACATGGGAGGATGTGGTCTCCTCCATGCACGGCCTTCTACTTCTCTGCCTTTGCTCGTCAAACTCTTCCCATACTCTCTGCCTTCTCTCTTTAGGCCATACAGCTCGTTCTCAACAAGTTGTGTTCATTTGTTAATTTGATATGTCTATTTTGAGTGGCATTGTAAGTATTGTGCCTGTCATGTCCCCAGGGATACAGCCATGAACAAAGAGTCAATCCCTGCATCCAGGAGCTCATAGTATAGTGGGGGAGATGACAGAGAAGTCAGCATAAACATACTGTCTGGTATGTAGACACTAAGGTAAGGACAATTGCAGAGTGCTCTGGGAATGCAGAATATGGGCCCCTCACCAGGGTGAGGCAGTGCAGGCCTCCCATAGGAAGTAAGAGCTGGCATGCTGTGGTCTGGTTCCTGGATCCTGGGTCTGCTCTTTACAAGCTGTATTACTTGGGGCAAATTACTTAACACATCTGTGCCTTTACAACGTGATAATGAATTTAAAACTTAGTAAAGTACCTAGCACATAGTAAATGCTTAATAAATACACCTAGTAAGTACACTTCATTCATTCGTTCATTGACTCCCTCGTTCAGTCACTGCCTGCTGAGTACTGACCATGTGCTAGGCAATGTTCCTGAGGGTGTGAAGAGGTGCACCCAGGTCTTGGAAAATCAGTTCCTCTAGAAAGTAAATTACTTGCTCTCAGCCCATTTTATCCTGCATGGACTGTATTTGGAGAAAGTCTTAGAAGTGATATTAATAGAAGGTTTTTTTGCTGCCTGTAGAAGCAGCAATTAAGAGGCCTTCACTAGGGGTGAGGGAGAGCCCGGGCAGGGAGAGAGCAGCAGGTGTAGCTCTGTCTGGCTTGCACATTTCGGGCTTTCAGCTCTTCAGCTCCACTTGGCTCCTGCTCACTGCAGCCCACAGCAGTCCCCCCTCTCCTGAGACCGCATTGCTCCCAAACCCCATCTCAAATGTAGGTCTGTTGGGTACCTTAAACTTTTACCGACACCCACTGCATCTGAATACTTGCAATTCTTGGAAATAAAATGCACTGGTTCCAGGGGCTCTTCCTGAGGGAGAACCTGGCCGTTTTATTGACGCATTCAGCTGCAGCTGCTTAGACCCCTCACACAGAGGAGGAGGAGAGACTGTGAACCAGTGCTGTCGCCAAGACCTGAGCATGGCCCAGCGTCTCTGGGGCTGCATTGCCCTAGAGCAGCTCTGAACCATGGAAGTCCTCCCCGTGCTGGGATGGACGGGGGCTGCTTCTCCAGAGAAAATAAACTTGCACAGTACAGAGCTAAGGAAGCCTAGGCTTATTGCTATCGTGACGCCCCAAAAATGCAGCCGTAACGAGTCTCCTTTTCCGGGTCCAGAACACAGAGCTGGGTTTTTCAGCCCCATTGAATTGAGAGATGATAAAGTACCATTGTTTGGGGACATTCCCTTTCCAGAAAAACCTTGTCTTTTTTTTTTTCCTCGAGGTATAATTCCAATAACACAGTATTCATCATCTTAAAGCATATAGTTCAATTTTGAGTATATTCACTATATTGTACAACCATGACCACTGTCTAATCCCATAGCATTTCCACCACGCCGAAAAGCAACCTGCTATCCATTAGTCTCCCTCTCTCCATCCCCCCACCCCCTACAGCCCTGGCAACCACTAATCTACTTTTTGTCTCTAAATATTTGCCCATTCTGGGCATTTCATATAAATGGAATCACTCATGTGTACCCTTTTATGTCTAACTATTGTCACCTAGTATAATGTCTCCAAGATTCATTCATGCTATAAGTATGTAAGAGTACTGCATTCCCTTTTTTTGGCTGAGTAATATCTCATTGTATGTATAGAGCACTTTTTGTTTTTCAGGCATCATCTGATGGGCATTTGCCTTGTTTCTACCTTTTGGTTATTATGATAATGCTGCTAGTGGAAATTCATGTGTAAGTTCTTGTGTGGATATGTGTTTTCATTTGTCATGGGTATATATTTAGGAGTGGGATTAGTAGGTCATATGTTAATTCTGTATTTAACTCTTTTAAGGAACTTGGGAAGAGTTTTCCTCTACTGACTTTACCATTCACGTTCATGCAGTGTATGAGAGTTCCAACAATATATGAGAGTTCCATTGTCTCCACATCCTTGCCAATGCTTGTTATTGTCCTTGATTTTTAAAGTGTAGCCATCCTAGTGCCTACTGGATGTGAAGCGGGGCCCTTTCTTAGGCCTATTAATTTGGCTGTTACAGGCTTTTTCTACTTTTGTCTACCCATAGCCATCTTATCGATGATCCAGAATTTTTCCTAGAACAAAAAGAAAAATGACGGACAATTTTTAATATTTTGTATCTCTCATAGTTACATCCTTCTTGTTAACCCAGCCAGAATCTGCATAATTCCAATATTGAGCCCCCAATTCACATACCTTCCAAAGACCAACCTCCCTCTTACTCCTGTTCTTTGCTAATTTTATGACCTGAATTTGAGAAACCATAGATAGCTACTCCCCCTTAAAGCCGCCACCCTTCCCTCCCTGGGCAACTGGAGAGAGGAGAGAAGAAGCTCATTGTTTTCACATTCTTCTCTTTATTTCCAAACCAAGGAGTTAATGAAATGTGCAACTTTGTTTGGAAGAAATTAAAAGCAAAGCATAATCATGTCAAGACATACTCTTCGGGGCGCCTGGGTGGCTCAGTGGGTTAAAGCGTCTGCCTTTGGCTCAGGTCATGATCCCAGGGTCCTGGGATTGAGCCCCGCATCGGGGCTCTCTGCTCAGCGGGGAGCCTGCTTCCCCCCCTCTCTCTCTGCAAGCCTCTCTGCCTACTCTCTCTCTGTCCAATAAATAAAATATTTTTAAAAATAAATAAATAAATAGAAGTAAAAAATACTTATTCTTCAAGAATTTGTGCTTAAACCTAGCACCAGCTAGAACATAGCTAGTGTAAAGTGTCTTCAGAAGAGAATTTAATATGCACATTATTAAGTTATATTAAACCAGCTTCAGGGAATGGAGTGTTTCCATGTATTTTAGTTGCGTGTTCCTATTACTTCTATGCATTGGAGTTATGACTTGAAAATTCTTATCATTAAAATAAGTCCTGAAGGATCTCCAGCAACCAGTTGAAACCATCAAGCATTGTGTATGGTTGTGGGTAATCTGTGCATATTTTGTAACTCAAAATCTTCTAGTAAATTTAAATGGCCATGTGTCTCATCCAGCCCATATTAATGAGGTTTTAATTCAGTCGGATTTCTAACAAGACCAGAAGAGTGAAATGCAAAGTGAAACAGACTTAAGTTTGAATTCCAACTCTGCTCTGGCTATATGACCTTAGGCAAGTCACTTTTCTCAATATGAGATGAGATTCTGTTATATAGATTTCAGGGCTATTTTGAGAAGTAAATGAGATAACTTATGTAAAGTGTCAGCACAGGGACAGTCACATAAATAGCAGGCATTCAGTAAAGGGAAACCATTAGTAGTAAGTAGTACATTTAAATAATCAGTGCATTCCAGAAATGGTGCAAGTAAACACTTTTTTTTTTGGATAATGAAACATATTAACTAGATTAGGAAACTGATTTTTAAGGAACCCATTTTTTGTAAATGGATGAATCGCTTCAAGTTTTATACGATTTAGATATATTTAATTTTTTAATATTAGGATTTCTTAAAACAGGACACACTTATCCAGAATCTTAAGGCCCCATCTCCTGTTTCTGAAAAATACCACGGTTTGATTCTCATGTTGGCAAATGCTGGCGAGGCAAACAAACACAGCCTCCCCTTCACCCCCACCAACCTTGATATGAGCAGACTGTGTGTGAGAGCCCAGGGTCTATGGACTGAAGGAGGTACCAGCTCCTGGGAGAAAAAAAAAACAGCTTTACTAATCTTATTCTCCATTGGGATTTTAAGAGAAATCTCACAAAGATGTTTTGGTTAAAATGAAAGCAAAGTGCTCAAACCATAATAAGGGTCTCAATTATAATCCTGGGAGAGCAGATGGGCACCGGATTTGATAGAGAGGACCCTTTTAGCACATCTGTCTTTGATAACTTCTAACACAGAGACTGGCGCCTTTGAAATTAATGGGTCACTCCAAAGCAGTGTTTTAATAATGCAACTGAGAACTTTTTGTTATGTAGAACAGTCCTTGCTGGTGCTGACTTTGAGGATTGAATTAATTTTTCATGAGTTCATAGTGCTTCAGGCTACTATTTCAGCTTCTGCTAGTTTCTGGGGTTGTTTGTATTTTTGTTTTTTCAATGTAGGCTTTTTTTTTTTTTAAGGGTGATTTGTTTTAAGCATCTCCATATGAAGGTATTTGAGGAGCTCTGTTTTCTCTTTGGTCACTGAATGAGTGATTCTAGAGAGCTTGAAAATTCTCCAATAGGCCCTATAAACTGGCCTATCTCACTTTGCTTCCAAATATTCTTCTACCATCTTCCATTTTACTTGTCATGGACCAGCAATGTACAGACAGCCACTGAATCCAGAAGGCAAGTCGGGGAGGCAAGCTACCCTCTTGGAGAGAAGTGCCTTCTTTAGAACTGTAAGATTTGAATGAGGAATGAGATCCATTGCTTATTTTTTCCTTTTCATTCCAAGAAGGATTCTTAAGGCTCTCTACCAGCCCACTTGGGTTCCTAAGAGATTCTATCCTCAGAAGTCTGGTTGCTGGAAATGAGGGTCTTGTCTAATGGAAATGGAAAGTACTTACTTTACCGTTAGTCTATCTTAGAGAGCAAACTCAGCCTCCTCATTTTGGGAAATATTTTCCAAATACTCTACTCCACACAGATTGGCCCCATTCTCTGAAGTCCTGTAGGAACCATACTGTCTGCAACATTGGGTGTAGCATTTAATCATCCATAGCCATTTATCAAGTAATATATATTCATGGCATGAAAAAAACAGAAAATATCTTTTTGCCTGCCTTTCCCAACATTTTATAAATATGTCATATTTCACTAGCTTGTAAGCACAAGAATTGAAGCGTGCCTGACATTTACTTTTATAGGAAGGAAGGTACAAAGGAAGGGAGGGAGGGTGGGCAGGCTCATGGTTGTTCTATAGTTCAGAAAACTTAATCTAAGTGCTGAGGCCACTGCAAATGTAATGGATTGGGTGTGAAGGGAAGCTCTCCAAAGTCTTCCCTGCACATCCTCCCATGTTTGAGGTAGATGCCCCACAGTATCTAGGACTTGGCTCCTTCCAGCACTGTTCATGCTCAGTTGTTATTAGCCATGTGCATGTCTGGCACCCCCACTATACCATGTTCCCCAAGAACAAGGAACTTGTTCTGTGTCTTGTTTGCAGATCCATGCCCAGTGCTTAACACACAGCCTACACACAGCTCAGTACAGGTTGGGTGAATGAATAAAGTTGTTCATGAACGAAAGAACCGTATAAATTAGTTGGGGCTTCTTCTCCAAATAAATGATACTAAAAAACAGTATGTGCATATCCAAGGTATTTAGAATTGATTCGGAGAATGGTACTGTACTTCTATAATTTAGTTTGGGCGTAATGGTACCAGGAATCACAAGAAGAGTGACAGATATGGAATGTTGGGACCAGTAAGGAAATTATGGGCAGCTGAATGTTTCTCAGCCTTCTGCATGTTGTATCGACAGTACACCTATTACTCACCAGCTTCATCAGTTTCGGAGCCTCACTTAATGCATCATCATTTGCAGAGGTGGGGAGTAGGAGAAAGGAGCAGGCTGTAAGAAAGATTTCTGTTCTCTGAAGGTAGTAGCTAAGCGGCAATGGTAGGATGCCTACTGGTGGGATTCTTCAGGTCATAATGTATGCACAAGACCTCTCCCCCCCCCCCGCTTTATTAAGGGATAATTGATTGAGGTCAGAAGTTTTGGAGAGTCCTGGGAGATTTTTAATCTAGTGCCATCATGCAAAGCTTACTACATCAATAAGACGGTTCCGTAGGGGGATAGAGGAGTAATTGAGATGCCACACCAGCTGGAATCCAGATGAAGATACATTTGGAAGCTTAATCACAATCATGTTCTACACTAAATATTCATCCGTCTGTCTCCCAAAGAGGACAGGAAATTAAGTTGTCAAGGGCAGGGGGGATGTGGATTTAGCTGAAAGAAGAAACCCACACCTCAGCCTTAATCTCTAAATATGCAAGACTGTCTTGGATGGTGGAAGCAAAATCCTCTCCTTTCCAGTTTTATTTTCTGAGAAATATTTGAGCTGTTTATACACAATTTATCAGCTTTACAGTTACTGAAATGGACTGTTAAATAGCTCAGGCTCCTCACTGTGGGATAAATACAGATGAACAATGCCATCTCAATAGGAAAATGCTTTACTGAGCCAATATAGAAAAGTATTAAAGTTGTGTAAACACTCGAGGAGGAGCAGGGGAATTCCTAAACAGAGTTGACGGGCTGTGATTGCACATGCCTTACGGTACTGTGTCCCGAAAGTTGAACTAAACCCTTCATATAGTCAGTAGGAATTATATTTTGTACTGCAGGTATTCGTTCATTTGGTTTCTTTTTCTTTTTTTATTTCCAAGTTCAATTCTTAGGGTCCTTTCAAGGCATCTAAATTTCATTTCAAAGGATGATTTGAAAAATGTGTGTTGCTGCCATACATTAGATGATCATCTCCTTCACATTTTGGTCCGACTTTATGAATCAAACATTGGCGTTTCATAATGAAAGGGGACAGTGTCCTATTAGAGAAGGAGGTTATATGAGGCAGGGTGTCATTGGCTACAAGTAACAGAAAAATCTCCCCTCAAATCAGTTTTCATAGGGGAAGGTGTACAGGTTTCCCTGCTCTCTGAAAGTTCGCTCGATGCCCACCATTTTTATGAAAGACCTACCTTAGTACCTGTTTTTACTAACTGCAGGAAATCCAAAGAGGATTTTTGCTTTTACAAAATGGTGCTTTGCTTCATGCCACTTCAGCTTACAAAAGGCTTCATAGGAATGCTCTACTTTTGGATAGCAGGGAAACCTTTATTTCACACGATGGAAGTCTTTAGGTGGGGGTACCTGAGATGCAGGATATTAGAGCTCCTATCCTGCTTCTCCATGGCTCTCTTCATGCTCTGCCTCCCCCAGTGTGTTGACACCATTCTCTAACTGGGTCTTAAATGGCTGTAGGACATCCCAGCTATCACATCCTGATGTTTGAATTTCCACCAAAACCAAGGTGTCATCTCTTCTCTAGGCTTTTCTCTTAAGGAGTAAACATCCTAGAAGCTCATTAGTAGAATTGCTCTCACTTGAAACCTCCCTCGGCCAGCCCACTGATGATTTTACAGCCATCTTTGCTTGGAAGTGGTGGTGGGAACACACCCATCCTGTGAGTAAGACATAGCCACCCATGATGTTACCCAGTTCACGTGGTGCAGCGGAAGAAACACGGGCCACACGGGCCGTGTGGAGTCAGAGGTGCATTTGAATCCTGTTCTTGTCACTAAATAGCTGTGAATCACTTACCCTCCATGAGCTTCACTGCCCATTGGGTAAAATAGGAGTATGACCCACCAAGATGGCACACAGAGCACTGGGTAGGCACAGCTCAGTCCTAACTCCCTTTCCACATGTGCCTTTTCATTGAGCGCGTCTTGGTGCCAACTTGCTAGCTAATACGCACCTGTGCCTCCTAGGTATAGGTGTCCATTTTGTAATCCTATCTTCTAATTAGTGTACTGTGTAAAGTATAATTTAATTAGATGTATGTGCATATAGCTATATTTGATATAATGTATCATAGAGATAATGTGTGTATATGTATGTTATCTGTACATATCTACTCAATCAACAGTTACATATCGAGGAGCTGCCTTATGTCTCACACTGCCGCAGGCATCCCTGTGTTCTGGTTTAGTGCTCTTCAAAGTGTGTCCCACGTCTTTGCAACAGTTAGCAAATTGTATGTTCCTGGCCTGGAGCAGATAAGTGCAGAAACTGAGAGTAACCATTTAGACACATCATAGTCTGACACTGCTAAGACAGCCATCCCCATGTTCATTCTTGTAATACTTCATTTTTGTTGTAGTCTACAAAAGGACTGGTGCATGAAAGATGGAAAATTAATACAAAAACAAAAGCAGAAAGAGCCTGCTAGCCCTTCGTGGAATCACAGGAGACGTTTGCTAGGGCAGACACGTACCAGAGCTACTTCTTGCCTTGCAGGTGCTGAGGTTTATTTGGGGTCAGAAGAGACAATTACAGAAAGTTGTTGAACAACAATGCAAAGACAACAGTGAGAAATAATGTCATGAGGAAGTCATAAACGACCAGGTGCCATAATAGTGGCTGTGATAGCGCTTGCCCCAGATGCCCACAGGGGGACGAGGTATCTGGAGAGTCTTCCCTGAGCAGGTGGATGTGTTTGGATATCCCCTGCATCCCAGGCCTCCTGTCCGGGTCTGCTCTGTCCCTTCTCACTTGGCAGCCTGATGGGTTAATCTCCTGGCGAGCGAGGGCCTGTGAAGGAAGCCGGAGTTAGATGTCAGACTGCAACAGGCACGCACTAAATATCCCGCTCCATTTTCCTTGACGGGGCTTTGATGTCAGCGCAAGACACGTCAGATTACATAGGACGTCGTGTCATGTGTCAAATCAGTGTTGGGGCTCCATCCTGACACTTTAATTAGTACGGGTGGAAGGAAAGGATGTATTATTTTTCTGTTTCAAGGCAAAGACCCTGACACCCACTGAGAACTGTTAGGTTCTGCCGAAGCCCCTTTTAAAAACACAGCCTGTACCCCGCCCCCTAGGATAATGGCCAGAGCGCCAAGCTAACGAAAAGAGCTGGGCTGGGAGGTACAAATCTTGCTAGACTCCAGTCCGCCGGCAAAGCCTTGTGTGAGCTAGAGACGCCTCCCACGTGTCATCTTCAGCAACGTAAATGCTTGTTAATTATCGACCTTGCAGCCTTAAAAACTAGCTACTAATGCTTTCGTAGATCTCATCAGAGTATTAGGTGTTGAAGTGAGATAATGCCTCAACAGGGCTGCAGAGGCCACAAATGATGCCAAATTGGCAGGGAAGGCCATGTAGAGGGGAGGGGAGGAGGGAAAGATGCCATTAGAGACCTTCGCTTTTAAGAACTTCTGTCAATTAGCAGCTGCTTACCCCACAGCTGGAAACACCTGCAAACACCTTGCTTTTCTTGTGCCACACCAAGCAGGCCGGGGTGTCCGAGCTCAGGGACGTATCCTATCCAGAAAAGTGCCCAGGCGTTGAACGTAGCCCTTTGCCACTCGTGAACGTGGACCCTGCGTAATGAGAAACCCGTACTTTGCTCTCTCCTCCCAGAAGAAGGTCATCCAGCTTAATACTGAGTGGAATCTCTGAACATCAGTAAGCTGCATTCACTCTGACATCTAGACTCCTGTGTAATTAAGACCTCAGGTCTGGCGCTTGGTTTATCAGTGTGTCAATTCTCATTTACATAAGACTTCGGTTTTTCCCACATCTCTGCACAGACACCGCCAAAAAAAAAAAAAAAATACTATTAACAATGAAAGGGCTGAGGATAGAGTTACACAGCCCATCGTGTCTTTAATCCCTGCTTAACATTTCCCTTAAAAAGAACATTGCCCTATTCGGAAATTAAACGCAATGCGTTAGATGTTCTTTATGGAGGGTGAAGGGAGGTGGATTTTCTACTGCTTTATTCTGAGCTTGAAGAACATCTGATTTCGTGCCCTTTATTCAATTGGGAAGCAGAATCTGCTGCATAATTGGAGGGTGGTTTCTTCATCTGTGCTTCTAGAAAACAACAGGCTCTTCTCACCTTCCTGTAGCTGGATGCTAAAATCTGAGACCGGACTCAGAGATCCCCTAGGTGTGTTCCTCTAGTTTTGTTTATTCAGACTGCAGTCTGCTGGGTGTAACTGGATCCTACAAAGGAGAAAAGTGACTTCTGGGCTCCTAGAAACCGTCCTTCCCTCCCTGGGGAGCTTTCTCCAGGGCAAGGAGCAGTGGGGACCCAACGCTCCTAATGCCTCTTCTTCTTCTAACGTTAATGGTTATGAGGCAGAAGCATTTATTGTTGCAACTCAAATGAGAAAAAGTATGCCCAGAAGAAGTCAGAGGAGTCTCACAAGACCACACATGGAGTTGGTTATATGACCTAGGAAACAGTGCGGGCCTTCATTGTCACATCAGTGAGATGTACTCATTTAGGGGTTGGGAAAGATGTCTAATAAAAAGGGAAAGGAGATTCTGGTCTGTATAATAGGATCCTAGGCTCTAAGGTATCTGTTTTAAGCAGGAAGCCATATGAAAGGATGGAAACTTGGGGTTGCTTTCAAGGAGGCACCATCCCAGCTCTGTCACTACTTACTGTGTAACCTTGGCCAAAGCATTGTATCTCTCTGGGCTTTAGATGTCTCGTCTCAGAGACAGATAGTTATAGAGTTCCCTTTGCAGTGTTGCTGTGAATACTAATGACATAAGTCTTTTAAACTACTTGGAGGAGTAACTGACATAAAGTTAGCTCTCAATTCATACCGCCTGTTAATGGTAGCACTGCTATGCATTATTTTTATCCAGATGGCCATTTCCTTCTGAATGAGACAGAAACGGCGATCGACTCCCCTACTGCCATATAGTCTCCCCATATAGTCTGTCCTTGATATCTGGCCAATCCTAGCAGGCCCAGGCAATCCTGGAAGGCACCCAAGAATCTGGGTCAATGCTTCTCAACCTGGCTTCACATGAGGATCATCCCAGGGAACTTGGAACAATACTGAGGGTAGCAGGCCTGGAGAGTTTTATTTAATTGATCTGCAGTCCAGCTGGGCATCAAGAGTTTTAAAAGCTCTCCTGATGATTCTAATGTTAAGAATCCCTGGGCTAGGGAAAGGCTCTATTAATTTTGATATTGAAAAAAGTTCCTGAAATATGTGTGGGATAAGCTATTACTTCCCAAGTATAGTGGTTACCGCTGGTGTTATGTGAGATTCTGTTAGATAGTTCTTTGTATGTTAACAGTGGTCCAACTATTGTAATGTGAATTAAGAAAAAAATATTTCAAAGCAATATTCTTTGCTTTAAATTCATTAAAACTCAAAGTGGAAGGGAATATAAATATATATAATATAGATATTCAATTTAAATAAAATATCAAGTTAATATTTATACATTCCTGGGTTTAAAAGTATGACTTTGGAACATAAATGACTAAGGCTTAGGGAAATATGGTATGAAGCAAATATGATTGCAATCATAATTCTGAATAAATATGGTAATTCTAAAGAATAAAATTATTGAGTAATTCTATAACTTTTATCCATTGAAAAAAATAAAGGTAGATTTATGGTGGAATGTGCTGAAACTTCTAGCCCATCTAAAAACATAAACTCCTTGGTTTCTAGTAACTTTCTTTTGGGATGCAATTGGAGAGAAAAATGTTACTCCATATTTACTCAGAATTCTAATTATAATTACTTTGTATATACCGACATGGTTAATGATAATGGCATCCTGTATTTTAAGAATGCCTAACCATTTACAAAGCACTGGCACTTCCATTGTATAATCAGGTTGTCTGATAACTTGCTGTGGTTGTGCTGGGGGCTCCTTGTCCAACTGGGAAAAAGGAGGCCTAAATGGAAAAACGAGGCCATTCTTAGTTAGATGGCATGTCTCACGTTACACAGATGACTTGTGGGAGGGCAGGACGGGAACCTTGTCATCTAAATCTACAGTGGAACTTTCTGTGTTTTACCCTTCTTGCTCTTCTGAAGTCTTCCACATGGAGTTGTAAAATTTCTCAAGGGCTCCTCTCACTGCGTCACTGTGGATCGCCTTTCGGATCACTTGCTCCACACTGAAGAGCACCCAGGTTTACTTCCAGTGTTAGAAATTAATTGAAAAAAAAAAAGAAATTAATTGGGCCAGTTAGGTCACCTATATACAAACCCACCTTGATGAGACTCCTTGAATGTCTCTTCACTTTATACTCCTGACCAACTCCACCTTTTTGTGGTCCAGACCACAAAACCATCTTTGAAAACACGTTAATCCATCATGACACTCTGTATTTAAATCGCAGTGATAGCTGTCTATTTTGCTTGCAGAAATTCTGAGCTCTGCCCCACCTGACACTCTGGTCCAGCTCATCTCCTGGGCATCCCCAAAGAGGCCACACTCTTGCTGCTCTTTATCTAGACAGTGCTCTTTCATGTGATGGGAATGCTCTCCCTCTCCCTGTCTGCCCTGCCAGTGGTTTCTCCATGGAGTGGAATTCCCTGACCTCCTAAGTGGATCAGACCCTGCCTCTGTCCTCCCCGCCCCCACCCCCCGTTACTTCCATGCAACAGACAGATCTTTCCATAATAGCTCTTACTATGATTTGGAATTATTTATCAGTGTGAAGCTCCATGAGGCCAGAGGAAGAGTCACTTCCGTGTTGGTTTCCTACCATTCTAGTTCCAGACCCTAGCACAGAACTTAGTACATAGTCACTGCTTAACCAGTATTTGTTGAATTCATGAGCAGAATATGAAAAGGCTGAGGGGTAGCCTTCCCCCTCTGAGGACAGGGTGCAGTTGTCACCTCCTACACTGAGAGGAAGTCAGGGAGTCAGAAGTGTTTGCAAGAAGAAGGTGAAGGCTGCTCAGGGCCACTGCAGCAGTACTCTCCTGAAGCTACTGTCCATAGCTGGCTGGTACTCCTGCCATGCTGGGTACTCCATACAGGAAATGACGACCTACCAGTGGCTCCCAAGCTGCTTTTAAGGGAGGGAACATGCTAGTTAAACCCAGGGTAGGACACACAGAGCCCTGCCAGCCCCCCCTTTCCATGGCTCCCCCAGAAGTTCTGAGGTAGCATATAAGAACCCTGCAGGTCTCAGAACACAGTGTTAACACCACACATCTTGTAGAAAAATAGAGCCCCAGAAGTTTGAAATCTGTATTTCATTCCCAGCAATACCACTTTCTACTTTCTGAGCCAGTAAGTTGCTTTTATTGGCCAAATTTTAGTTTCCTTACCATTAAAATAAGTATAATACTGCTTATCCTACTTAACTCATTGAATTGTTTTGTAGACAAAATAAAATAAAATGAAAATATTTTGAATAGGTAGAAGCACTTTACATTATTATTATTTGAGCCTGATATGATTTCTTCTCCCTAAGGGCTTTTAAATGAAGGAAGACACAGTGATTTTCATAGATACAAAGGCGTCCCAAAGACATAAACACAGGGAAAGAACAAATGCATTATTCATTAGTGTTATGGATTTAGGTGGATCGTCAGAAAGAGACAGTGTTCTGTAGCAGGAAGATCTTTGCCTGCAAATCAGGAGACCTTGGTTTGAACCTACCTTGTCATCCAGTTACTAACTGTGGGAATCTGGTAGGTCATGTAACCCCGGGAAGCCTCAAGGTCCCCCACTTATAAATTGCAGAGGGTATGAGAGTGGATAGGGAAGTGGAGAAAGGCAATGATACTACAGTAGTTTGGAGGATCTCATGACACAAATAAGAAAGGCCTCTGGAAACAGCAAATTGCCTTAGCAATGCAAGGCATTAGTATTATCCAAGTGTTGCATTACTAAGGCAAAGGGAAGTCAAGAAGTTTCAGGGAAGGCTGCCCAGAATAGCAAGGGAGTACCAAGAACAACTTGAATAATGACAGGGAGAGGGCAGGTCTCGCCAGAGAACGTGTGCTTGCTTTCGGCGAGGGTGCAGCCTGGGACAGGGCTTATTTCCAAGGGGCTGGCAGGACCCGGCAAGATGGTGGGTCATCCCCCCCTTCCCAGGAGCTGAAGTGGCTCCTAAAAGCTCTGGATTACAAGGCAGAGGACAGCATCCAGGTGGGCAGAACGTGTTAAAAGGATCCCAAGTACATTCAAGGGTGTTTGTTTTCGATTGGAAGATAAGGATTAACTGGATTAATGGAGCCTCATGGATGGAGAATGTGCAGACGCTAATTGCCCCTAAATTACAGCGGATTCCATTGGAATTGTGTATTCTCTTCTAGAAGCCTAACAGCTGCCCCTCCTTCCTTCCCTCCCTTTCTCCCCACACAATGCTAAATGAACATGTCATTGTAACTGAGATGAAAGGCCTCGAAATTTATTTTCCACTTCCCTCCAAGATCTCTTGTTTGCAAAATACAAGAGGAACTAGGCTACTAGTCTAGTTTCAGTTTATTTCATACCCAAAAAAAAAAAAAAAAAAAAGTATTCCAGGGATTCAAATTTCTGGAAGATGATTCTGAGCCCTCCTTCCTTGCTGGGTCTCTGCCACACCAGTGGCCTAAGAATAAACGGTTCTCAGAGTTGAGCGTGCTTCAGAGTTACCTGGAGACCTTCCAAAAACACATTCCTAGGTCCTGCCCCGGACTCTCTGACTCAGTGGGTCTAAGGAGGTCCCCCAAACTTGGATTTGCAGCAAGTTTCCAAGACACACTTGGAGAACCATTGACCCCGGGAAAAATCAAAGTATTTTTAAAAACCTGGTCAAAGAAAAAAGAATCCAAACCTCAAAATCCTGGGGCTGCATCTTCTGGGAAATGGAGGTACAACCACTCAGAACTTCAGAATGATTCATTTCCTAGGTCAAAGGTACATATTCCCTTTTGGAAAATTCTTTTGGAAAGAACACGCTAAACCTCCGGGCATGATTTTAGTCATTGATTAAAGGAGAAAGTTAGCTAGATGAGTGGTTCTTCCCCTTTAGGGGAAAGTGAAAATTGAATATATAGACCTCTTCCCAGGAAAATGCACATGTGCATGACATGCAAAATGTTGCTCACAGTTTTTAGACTGTGTAAATAATAGTATGGTAATAGCAAGTGATAATAATAGCAGGCAAGTGCCAACTTTATGCCAAGCTCTGTGCAAAGCGCTTTACATCTATTACCTTATTTAATCCTTGCAACAAACCTCTGAGGTCGTCAGACCCAGATTCGACTTGAGAAGATCATGGCAGAAACCAGAAGGAATGCATCTCAGGTCACCAGTAGGAAGCAGCAGAAAGGGGATTTAAGGCCATCTGCACTGTTCTGAAGCTGGTAAATTCCTCTAGATTAAGGAAGGGACCCAGTTCTAGGTGATATTTCAAGTTCCTGAAGATCTGATGTCCCAGGATTTGCATTTCCCCCCCCAAGTCCCAAGAAGCAAACATTGGAAAAATGGCCCATGGGTCTTCTCAAGGCTTTTATGTATCAGAGGTGATCACAAAAGTTAGAATTTAAAGGCGATTTGGGGTTTAGACTCAGAAAAGCAAGTCACTCCTGTCCTTTGTGTCTGTCTTAAAAATGAACGATTATCACAGCTTCTAACCAGAGGCAGCCGCCTCTCAAGGCAAGGGAAATACCCATCCCGGTTTGGGCAGGTCAGTGATGTGACAAGATAAAGGGCAGATCCTTAATGAAAACCACTCTGCCTCCTGCCAGCAAAGGAGTTTTCTTAGTGCATTTCAAGTCTGCTAACACCTCTTCGCAGATCAATGGCTTTTCATAAATGCACCGGGAGATCTTTGAACCACTAATGCTTTAGGGGCTGTTTAGGTTTGGAGTCCAACTGTTTAATATAACTCTTCTCCAGGTCTGGCTCTACTGAAAGGTCTCAGGAAACAAGGCGGGGGATGTATGAAAAGCAGAACTGCCATGGCCAAGTGACATCCCCCCACCTAGGCCTCCTGTTTATACAAGCAAATTGGACCAGGCTGATTACTTGCAGGAGGGGAAAGGAGGAATGAAATGACATGCGGGTCATGGTGGAGAGTTGAGTGAAAAGGAATCAGATTAAAGGTGCCTTTTGATTGGAGGGGAGCAGGTCATTTGCTTGAGGTAGGGGGAGCCAGTGATTGGCTTCATCAACAGACAAGGTCACCCACAGATGAAGCGCTATGATAAACACCACCGCAGCATGCCCAGGAGCCATGGGCCAGGCTTCCCGTGTCCCCCAGCAAATAGTGCCATTTACTTTAAAACTTCTTTCAGCATTTAAGCTAAAGGAAGGGTCTTGTTCAGAAAGCGGATGATTGTTGGCATCAGCAGATGTGACCCCAAAGGGCTTTCCTGTGTCTACACTGTGCCCACACCTGCTTTCCCAGAGCCCTGGTTGAGGTCATAGTAGTAGCTGGCATTTCCTGAATGCCCCCCAGCTGGCACTGTGTTCTGTCTTGACCCCATGGTCAAGACATACATCCCCCGCCTTGTTTGTCCCAGCAGTCCTGTAAGGTGGATCCTCTGCTCTCATTAACCCCACTTTCAGATGGGGAATCTAGGCCTCCAGGCAGATAAGCAACTTGTCGCATCCATTTGGGATGGGAATCTAGATGATCTCTCCATCTTCGCCACCAGACTGTGTCTGTCTACCTGTGTGAACAGGATCCGCCATCATCCAATGTTTAGTTCATTTCCTCCTAAAGATCGAGGACCTAGTGATTATTTCATGTATCCTCTCATTGAGACATGAAGTCCGTTGATGGCACAGACCATGCGGTCCTTTCATTTTGCCTCCCACAACAGTGCCTGGTAGAGTAGCCATCTGGTCCCTATCTCTTATTCTTGAAAAGTCCCTCTTAAAATCACTTTAGGGTTTTGTGAATTTTTTATCCTGATTATAATATTAATACAAATTCACCACATAAGATACTGCTTTAGGCACCAAAATTTTATAGAGACAAAAAGAAGAAAGCCCCAGAGGTAACAGTCGTGAACACATTGGTATATGGCCTTCTACTCTTCTCTTGATGTGTAAAGATACAGCTTAAATGAAATTACACTATGTATGTCGTTTTGTAGCCTGATTTTTTGCTAACGACGTATCGTGGATGTCTCTGCCCTTCCGTAGTCACAGATCTTCAGTTGTTTGTGCATCCTAGTCTTGTAGTGGCCCACTGTGTGGCCATGTCGGCATCCACTCATCT
Source organism: Taxidea taxus jeffersonii (assembly GCA_003697995.1). Taxonomy (NCBI): domain Eukaryota; kingdom Metazoa; phylum Chordata; class Mammalia; order Carnivora; family Mustelidae; genus Taxidea; species Taxidea taxus. The sequence continues at coordinate 22,336 of RCUC01152099.1, forward strand.
GCGCTTGGTGGGCTGGGCGCTCCCTAGTATGTGCCCATCTGGGCAAGATGCTGCAAGCACATCTGCGCCGACAACTTGCTGCTCCTGTATTTCAGTCCCTGCTCTTGGCCCCGCTTCTTGGAAACTGCACTCTCCTAACAGTTGCTGGGATCCCAGTTCTAGAAATGGCAGAATATATAAGTTGTCTGTTGCAGGATGCCTTGGAGACGTAGACAGTCCAGTTTCTAATATGAAAATTGGACTGTGACATTGCCCTTAAAACAGAAGGAAGTCACAAGGGCCCACTTCTGCCTCAGTCCCTCAGGAGGTTCTCATCTCTTCTCCTATGAGCACTCCAACCCTGGACTCGCTGCAACCTGGGGCTCGTAGCTATTTCCAGAAATGCCCTGTCTGTGAAATTGCTAGGGACAGCTGATAAACCCCGGGGTCGAGGGTTAATGAAAGCCAGCAAGAGCACGGGGGGTGGGGGTGGGGTGCAGACTGAGGATCTGGGAGTTTGGGGAATGAACCACTCCTGTTTTAAGTTCCCTGGGCTCAAGTGCATCCTGGGGAATCACAGGTGGCTGAAGCTATGTGAGGACCCAGCCGGGTATGAGGGTAGAGCTGGGGGAGCTTCGGGGCATTGGCAGTGAGAGCTAGTACAAATGCAAGCCCCAGAAGCCCTATTTATTATTTTTCATCAGCCAAAAGAAGGCAATTTTTAGATTTAGATTTTTTTGATGAGCTGTCACCATGGTGATAGGATTGGAAATTCTTTTTCTGACAACGTTGCTGTTGGACCATTTGTTGAATCATTTGCATACTGTGACTCTAGGAGGCCCCCAGAGCTGGGTGCTTCCCTGTCTATCCAGAAGAAGGTTGGTCTCAGCCATCCCTTGGGTTCTTTGCCACACAGAGGTCCATGTTCCTACATGCCTGGGCTCTACCAAGTAGGGAGGAGATTTCTGGATCACCACAGTGCATCCTACAGAAGGAACTCATGAGAAAACAAAAGCAAAGACAAGAAAAGAGTGAAGAATTTACCATCTGTTCCAGGGAAATTTGAGTCTCTCTACTTTTCTCTGGACCCACTTAGTTGGGTGTCTTACACATCACATTTACAGAATCCACTGCAGGGCAGAGGTGCTGGAGGAGACGTGAAGGAAGTATGACCTTCCAGAATGATCCAGGCACATAGGAACCGTGAGTTGCTGCTTTCATTACTGGGATGGAACTATCTGAATTCACTCCTGTTCTTCTTTCAGTGATCATTTCTTTAAAATTCCAGATGGATCCAGGATAATTTTTCAAATCCTCTTAATTCTCTGACTGATTTCAGAACTGTAGCCTGAGAAATCCCTTCTTAACATCCTTTTTTGATTTGGGGCCAGCAAAGGAGGACGGATTGCATTCTGAAACTTCCAGCACTTTTTTGCCCTCACACTTCCATTCAGACCTCTTCTCTGAAAAAGCACCAGCCCCACTAATGAAAAGCCAGGTCCTAACGAGAAATAGTATCATTGCACCTATTGTCTTCTACTTCGGTGAGAATTAGATGTGTCTGGAGACTTCAGGAGTCACAGTTGGCCCCCTTGTAGAATTCTCTACACCTAGGATGAACTGCTTGAAACTGCACCTTGTCTTAGGTTCGTGTCTTCTCTTCATCTTGTCTCCTTCCCTACCCCCCCCCCCACCCTCCATGCAGAGCCCACTCTTCTACTACTCTTCTTTAAAGACAAGTAGGGGGTGGTTTATTCTGGGTAGCTATCAGTTTGCTTCTGGAGGATGGGTTGCGTGTGACAGCTTGGGCAAGGCACGGAGCCCAGGCTGTTTGTGTCACACTCCGTTCCCAGTGACAAACACTGCTGCTCGCCTCCCTGTCCAAATCTGATAACACGTGTGTTCTCCCAATTCCGTGCTGTTGCTCTGGAAACGGAAGCAGCGGCACGATCTAGAGCAGGATTATGGCTTAGTCAATCTCAAAGTCTCACAGCCCTTCTGGCTGGCAACTTCTGGCAGGAAAAGTGTATCCACTCCCACTGCCCAGTGACCAACAGCTTTCTCTCCCCGCTGAGAAGGTTTGACTCCTGAAGTTAGAGAAGGTGTGTCTGCCCACGGCTCACATTGGGGGAGTATAATTTATTAGAAGACTCAAACTCGAGAATCTCAACCGAATCCCAGCCCTGCTGCTCATGAGATAAGGCACAATAAGGATGAGCTGTTTTCACAGCCCCTTCGAACACCTCTGATCCTCCCAGGGTCGACTGGCCATCCCGGAGTCTCCCCGTTGTTAGACCTCAGTGCTGCATTCACATTCAGTACTCGGCTCTGAAGATCAGCTTCCTGGCTCAGAGGCTTACCAGCTAGGTGACTGGTCATGTTCTTCACCTTTCCAATCCTCCCATGGGTTATTCATAAAAGGAGAATAATTATGCCTACCTCAAAGGTGGTTTTGAGGATAAACAAAGCAGCATGCCTGAGGGCCATAGCTCAGGACACACCCAATGTGACCCTCTGGGAAAATCCAATTCTCCACCTTCAGGATATAAATGTTTCCACTGGGGAAAGAAAAGAGCTCTTTCTCTTTTCCTGCATTCAGTCCTTCATCTCTTTCTAAATATGCACCTGCCCTTAGGATTCCTGTTCCCCTCTGTGTGAAGAGATGGGTAAAGCGTGGGTAGAAGACTCAGGCTCTGGCTCCCTTACTCACACACGGACACGCCCACCCGAGCTTTACGGTCTCTGCCAGCGCCTTGCAGGCATGACCTTAGTATGGTGGTGGAGCCTAAGAGTTTGAGACATAGGAAGCAGAGTGAAGATTATAGAAGACAGCCACGAGAGAAGGTAAACGAAAGAAAATGGAGGGCAGTAATGAGAGTAGAGAGAGAGAGAGAGAGAGACTGAGAGAGAAGAGACGTCCCAATGAGCTTAAAAGTCCCCTAGGTTCCTAGAAGCCTGTAGGGAAAGTTTACTGTGCCTTCCTCATGCCACCAGCCTCCAACCCAGAGGTCCAGAACTATCGCTAAAGAACATAGAGGCCTGTGAAAACCATTAGTCTTATAATCATTCTCCTTTAAATAAAAACTGCACTCCCCCCATTTTTAATAGAGCCCTAAAGTAACACAGCTTTTTTTTTTTTTTTTTTTGCAATGAACAAAACATTTTTATTGTAATGGAGTAAATGAAACCCCAAGGCCCTCTTTGCTGAGGAACTGCCTGCCCGGATACCAGCATGTGGGCCTCAAGGAGGAATTGACCCCGAGGTCCTGGTCTTCAGGACCTTCTTGTAAGGCACGCTGACATTATCCATGCCTGTGTGCATCTGGACATTTGTGCAGCTCTGCACCAGAAGACGGGCACCCAGAGCGATCAAAATGGGGTTGGTGCTACCATAAATAACTTGATGAAGAAATTTCCAGGAACACACAGAAAGAGAGTCTGCTCGGATAATGGAAGCTAGAGCTTCTATTTTCTTAGGCACCTTCATATAGGCAGAGAACATCATTTTAGAATGGGCATCACCAGTAGTACCACTTCACCAACCAGTAGTAGCACCTTCACCAACAAGGTAATGCGTTTCTGCTTAGGACCTGTTCACTTTTGGCTCATTTTCTTGTGGAGCAAAGCAGGGCATTAAGCTTGGGTGGGGTGGGTTCCCTCTCGGTGTGCTTCTATGTTTAAGCATAGAGCTCTTACTCTGTTGTTTACTTGTCATGCCTCTTGTTCTCCTCAGTTAGGGCAAGTGCCAGAGAATTCTGTCACCTTTACACACCCTGTGTTTCATCTAAACAGTGAGGGGTCTGAAACCACTTCTTATATCTACCCGTTACCCCAGACACATTTTGTTCAAAAGGATACCCTTAGATTCAAGAAACGTTGGTCTCTGGCTCACATACAACCTTCCATTCTTTTCAGCAGTACGATTATTTTTGTACAAGGCAAACATAAGAATACATAGTGGATATAAACTCAGTCTGCAAACACCAGTATATAGAACAATTTCTCACACATGCCCACTTTCCACAAAAACTAAATCTTGGGCACTTCTCCGTCCCCCTGCCCCCTTTCCTAGGGCTGTGTCCAAGCTCCAGAGTGTTCGAATGGAGCCCGCAGACAGAAGGAGGTGATGGGCATCTAGTTCATGGCACTTTAGTCTGTCTACCTTAAGACTGTCTTAAGTCTGTCTACCAATAAGACAGCCACCTCTCTTCATCCATCATCTCCCTTCTTCCCTGCAATTCTGTCCAGCACAGGAAATTATCCTTCTATTTCCTTGCTCCTCAGAGGCTCTGGGAAACTCTCAAAGACTATCTTTCCTGCAAGGTTGCTAATTGCCGCCATGAATCCATTCTTCTCTAAGGCTCCTGCACCAGGGTAGAGCAAAGGGAATTCTGAGAGACCCGACCATCTCACGTGGCTCCACCTGACAGAGGTATGTCTCCTCAGACCCCAGTTTCTCTCATTCCTCTTCATCCCATCCATGTCCAGTCCTGGTACTTGATAGAGAGAGGTTAAGAAAGGGCTCTCTACCCTGTGCCCCTCTGTGTCTCAACTCCCTTCATGATCCTTTTAAATATTTCCCCCGGCAGGAAAAATCTTTGGAATTTTGCTAATCCTGAATAATCCAGTATACCCCAAGTACGCTCGGGGCTTGAATCAACACTGTCCAACAGAATTTTCTATGACGGATGTGATCATTATGGTATAGCCACAGCTACGTGTGATCGGTATGTCCAAGGAACTGGTTGTTTAATTTTAATCAACATAGATTCAGATAGCCACACATTGGGCAGCACAGGTTGAGATTTTTCAAACTTAAAAGCCAGGAGTTGATGTCTTTGTTCTCTATATTGTATAGGACAGTCCCTCCCTAGGGCAAAGTCAGGCTATATCCTGCGTGTTTGGATACAAGAAAGTGTATGAGTATTGGTGGATGTGACGTGGAACATATCAGTTATCACTTCAAAACATTCTCCCACCATAAATAAATAAAAAGTCATGCTGTGCTGGTTCAATCAGTAGGAAGCCTAGGATCTGCCCGTTGCCCATCCCTTAAACATTACAGAAGATACTGAGGCACTTCTGAAGGATCACAGGGGTCCTTGGAACTTGCTTTGGAAATCACTGAGCAAGTTACATCTAAAATCCAGTCTGGTTCTGACATTTTCAAGATGTAGACTTGTTTTGATGAGGAAGTCATGCCTTCAAAGGGGTGGTGACTTGTCTTAAGGTACATAGCTAATTTTTGCAGGAAAGATCTGAGAGCCAGGTGGGCCACACCTTATGAGAACTCTTTCCCCTGTACTTCTTAGTGTTCTCTAAGATTCCGGCCTTGATACTAGACTGTTCCATCTCACCTGGAAATAATTATTTCTTGGGGGAAGGGGCAAGTCTCCTCCTCTAGCACTGTGTGTGTGGCAGGGCATCTACCATTCATCAGTGGGGGGAATAAATTCATCATGCTGGCATTGTAGGATGTGAGGAGTGCCCTCAGATAAATGGTTCCTGCAACCACTGTCCTGATCCTCCTCTACCCTTCTCTTGCCCCGTAAACAAGTAGCAACCCCTCTTTTCTCATCCTGCTTTTGAAGATACTAAGGACCTCACGCCTTAACTCTAACTTTTGAAGATTTTTTTAAAGATTTTATTTATTTATTTGAGAGAGGAAGAGAGACAGTGCGCCTGAGCATGGGGGAGTGGCAGAGGGAGAGGGAGAAACAGATTCCCCACTGAGCAGGGAGCTCAACATGAGGCTCAATCACAGGACCCTGGGAGCATGACCTGAGCTAAGGCAGATGATTAACTGACAGAGCCACCCAGGAGCCCCTCAGCAAACTTTTTATGCAAAAAGCCAAATAGGAAATATTTTCAGCTTCACAGGCCATATGGTCTCTATTGCAAATACTCACTTGTGCCTTGCAATATAAAAGTAGCCGTAGACAATATGTGAACAAAATGACATGACTGCATTCCAATAAAACTTTATTACACAAACAGGCAGCAGGCCAGATTTAGCCTGAGGACTGTAGTTTGACAATCTCTTTTCTAGACCTGGGAGCGCACAGAATGGGAACATTTTAGACTATTTGCAAAGAACTGAGAAGAAGTATGTGCATTTTCTCTGGGTGCTGGAGGCAGCAGAAGAAAATGGATTCAGAAAATATAGAAGGAGTCGAAGGACTTATTTAATTGGTCCTTTATAAAAGAGAAATGTTTTCAGCTGTGCTTCGAAGGAGAGCCATGATAGCTATGAAGAGACCATTTATTAAATATGTAGATTTCAGGATTCCACTCTCAGTATTTTGGGACAGGGCCCAGGAATCTGCAGTTTTGGCACGTTCCTCAACTGGTTTTAAGTAAATGGTAAAGGTGGGGAGACCACAATTTGCTAAATACTGCAAAGCCCTTAGTTTCTGTGATGCTCATGGATGCAACAGTTATGATATAATTATGGGCCTTCTGAGTTCATAAGAAATAAGATGCAAGGTACAGACAAATTCACTGATCTAGGTAAACCTAATCTCTTTTTCCTTCAAGGAAGCTATCAGGATGTAGGATCAGAAGTGATCCTGTAGGTCTTTCTAATTTATTTTCTTAACTGAATTAGCTTGGGACTCTAATTAGTAACAAATTGCATATCGTGCAACCCACAATTGATTATGAAGCAAGGAACAGAATCAAGACTTCCAATGACGCTATGACTGGCAGGCAGCTTTGTTTCTTCTACGCATTCCACCACTTGCTTCCCTCCTCTGATAAATGGCAACTCCCCGATCTGAGAAGGGACAGTGTTTGCACCAGGGAGAGAGTCACAGTTGCAGAGAATGAGTTGACACAGTTGGGTGATTCCAATTCCTAACATCGCGTCACTTCCCTTCCCCTCTCTACCATTGCAGCTCAAAGTTGCCTGAAACGGCATGGTCACCGCTTCCCCTCCTGCTGCCCAGCAACCCTGAGTGCGAGGAGGCAAATCAGCCTGGGAGAATCCACAGTGGCCCCAGTGCCCTTGTTGGATGCTAATGGGCAGAGAGAGGCAAAAATGTGCTCTATATGACCCTGAGAAAGTCAGGGCAGAAGTGCCCAAGGAAGGGAGTCCCTTATGTCTGCCCATGTGTTCATGTTCCAAAGATGTAGTTGCAGTAGAAGGAAAAAGACAACTGCCTCTATAACACTGCATGTTAATTAGACTTAAAAAAAAAAAAACACCCAGACAAATTAAAAACAAACAAACCAAAAAACCGTGCAGGCCCAAAAAACCCTAAAGAAAGAAAGCTGCTGGCGTGGAGCCCTCTCCTTTCCCCCAGGACCAGCAGTCACCCACCTCCGAGTGGGTGCAGATGTTTTCAGTCCCTTGGTAAAGAAGACCGAAAAGCACCAGGGAGTGAAGCACAAATCAATGTGTGTTTCCACAGTTGAGCACCCAACTCGGAGATAAGAGGAGGGAGAACGATAAATTACTCTTAAGATTTCTTTCTCTAGTAGAGGATGGCAGTGCTGCACTCAGATCTGATTTCTGGGCCCCGGAATTTGCCCTCAACTGGGGTTTCTCCCCCACCCGCTCTCAGCTGTCTCTCTATAAACAAGGTTGCCCAAGCCAACCCTTCTCTTCAGTTTAGCAGCGTTGCTGTGCCCTGGGGTCAGGGCGGTGCTCCAGCACCGAGCCCCTCATCTCCCTAGAAAAGGCAGTTTTCATTTCATTTTATTTGGTGCCCTTTGCAGCAACCCTCTGATGAGTTTGATAAAATGCATACACTCAGAAAATTCAAAGTGGAAGTCACCTTGCCTTGGTTCACGCCCCTCATGCAGAGGGGGTTAGGGGTGGGGGGCGCTCAAGGATTTCTATGTAGATAGGAACCACCTTGCCAGCTGTAAAATTGTGGGTTATGGAGCGCCCACCCGCCCCCCTACCCCAGGGATTCAGACTCAGTAATCAGAGGTGGGGCCTGAGAACTTGCATTTATATAAGCTTTCTAGATAATTCTAATACAGATTTAATGATGCTGGTAATTCTGAGACAAGTGGTAAAAGTGGGAAGCCTACAGGATTGGGGGAAGAGAGGGGTGTTTAGAATTGTTTTTTGAAGCTTTACAGGTAGAACCATAACCTCAATCTGCAGTAAAACCTGTCAATCTTACCAGCTTTGCATTCAAAAAGGGCTTTGTTTTGTCCAACTGGAATGTTTCTCCAGCTTAAGCCCCTTTCCTTTCTTTGATCCACATTGGCTCCAGATTCCTTCTGACTTCTCCCCATGTGAGCAAATAAACCAAATAAAACTTCAGAGCTGCTTCATGACACCTAGGCATTCCTTAGGCTTTTCTTTCTGTTAAGTCTTTCTTCTTTCCTTACAGACAAAATTCCTCTAGAATACCCTCTTAGGACCGATTATCCATGCCACTTTGCCACCCTTCCTAGTTACCGCGGCAGCACAGGCCTTTGAGGTCAGCCATTTCTACCGCAAGCCCAGCCCCGTTGCTCTGCAGAGGCTCGTGGGAAGCATTCAGCTGATTTGGAGGAGCTGGCCCAGATGGTGTGCAATTTGGCCTGCCCTTCCCAGCCCTGCTGTAGGCAAGGGTTGGCATAAGCATTACGAATGTGCCCCAAGGTGACTGCTTTCCTTTCCTTAAAAGCTTCTTTTGGTGAGAGCCTCTGGCGCCTTGCCGGGTCTGTGCCTTTCCAGCCCCATTTCATGCCCAGGTTCTTCTCGGCTCACCCCTTGGCTTTTCTGTGTTGGGCACCCCCAGGGTCTGGTGTGGGCTGGGTCGTTAGGAAAGGGCAGAAGAGAATGTCCCAGAAGAGTCCAGAAAGAGGGATGGGCAAAGAGGAATCATGGATGATGAAGCAGCCTCATCTGCCTCTCTCAGAGTAAAGACCACAGACATCTCTAATCCTAAGACCTCCTGTATAGGCCGCACATTTGAATGATTTTTCCAAGGTAAGATTAATAGAACTGCATATCCACAATGACTTTTGAAGTTAGATAGCAGGACATGTCCACGGTCGGTGCCAAGTTTCCCGGAAAATGGCAAGAAGTGGCCATTAAGCAGTGATAGTTTACATCACAAGGGACCAGAGAGTGTGATCACAGACCCAAGTTGCGCTCAAACCCCCTCCTGGCCATGTGACCTCGGAGAGGCCACTTACACTCTCCAGACGTTAATAGCCATATGTGGAAAAACGACGCCACCAATAACAAATAATGTTCATGGACCATTTACTACATTTTAACATTGTGTTAAGCGCTTTATATAATTTTTAATTGAAAAATCAAACACCAGTCCTGTAAGGACAAATACTGTTATTTGACCCATTCCACAGATGAAAAAATTAAGGTGCAGAGAAGAGCAGAATCTATGTGACTAGTAACATGCTCTTAACACTGCGCTGACATCAGTCTCCTGTTTTATTATGAGGACTGAATGAGGTGTGGATGAGGAGTTTAGCACAGTTCATAGATACAGGGCTCAGCCAACGATAACTACCTGTGTCATATGTGTTTAATGGATGGTTCCATCCCAAATGAAGTGATTTCTCAATTTATAGGCGTATAGTTGCACTTAACAAGGAATGATGATATTATGGTCTGCTAAACTTGCACATTATCCATTATCATGCCCTTTCCTAGGAAGGCTTTCCAGATCCCTAAAATTCCCTCCTCCCATAATCAGCATGATACCATAGTTGCTAGGTTTCCCCCTTTTGCTCTGTCTTGATTTCGGCAACAGAAATGTTACAATTCTGGGGACACCTGTTTCTGTGTTTGACTAAACTTCTTGGTTCAGTGGCTAGATGTATTGCTCTGTACTGCCAGGAGTTAAGCAGGGGACTTGCTTTTGCTAACTGGCTGGTATGTCTTATTTAATGCTCACCAAGAGACTGGGGGATTCGTCTTAGAGCCTCAGAATGAGACGGCTGAATCATAATTATGGGACATCAGCTACTCCAAACCTTGTGAAAACAGCTGCTGATTTGCTGGCTTTCCTGTCAGCTACTGGGGGTAGGGGGAGGTCACAGGCCCCTTTGAGGCGGTTGAAGAGGACTTGGCCAAGAGGAAGAAAGGAAGAAAGGCAGAAGATGAGACAAAGAGCAAGGGAGAGAAAAATCAAAAGAGCATAGAAAGAAAGTAATGTTTGCATAAAAGTATAGAATTTTTAAACTGGAAGACATATTCCTTAGGGAATACCTGTTTCCATGTCTTAATTTTATCAATGAGGTTAGAACAATCTAGACAGGTTATTATACAAAGTTCCACAACTACTGATTAGGTATCAATTTTGGACACTCCTAGCAAAAACTGTTCTTGCCTATCCACATGTGTGTGCATGCACGCATATTGCCAAACTCTGGCTTCTGGAACCCCACTGCTCACTGGCTCCTGCCCACAGCCATTAAAGACACACCTGCAGGAGCTCTCCCACCACTGGACTGAGGGTCACCAGGAAACATGCCCTAAACCTGCCCTAGTGGGAGCATTTCACCCTGAGCATACAAACAGCTGCCCAGGAAGGGGCACGTGGTGGTAGTTGCCATGACGGGGTTGGGGGGGTGGGGCGCAGAACAGAGCCACTTCTGTCTTATTCTTTCATAATAGAAACTCCACACTGGGACAAAATACCTACTTGTCGAGGGTGTTGCTTTGTTTCCATTCGGTCAGTCGGTTCACTGTTTGATTTGCATGGATGTATAGCCCTCCTCAATGACCAGGTTTTGCTTTATGCCCTTTTAGAAGTTTTGTTCTATAGCCTACAAGGTCATTACAGCCTCAAGGTTGTTTCTTAATCGTCCTGCAAACATGGCTACCCCTTCCCCGCAGCCCTCTGTACACAGAACACTGTTGCCTAGCTCAGAGGAGCCAAGGAAAGCATTCATGGCCAGGTGAGGGAAACTAGCTTGACATGAGTCTTGACCTGGCCTTTTTTGTTAATCTGTTTTAGACTTAAGTCAAAGGAAAGCCCAGACTACAGTTCTCTCTCCTCCCCTCATCTCACCAGGCTCTCTTGCCCCCAGTGTTTGAGATTTCTTGGCTCTCTTCAAATTTATAGTGACTTACCACCCTGTGTACTTAAATAGCCAGGCCCTCAGCAATTGGGGTTCAGCACAGTCACTAGATACAGTGAGAGAGGGGACACAGGAGAAAGGATATGCACAATATATAATGGCTGGTGACACTTAAGAATAAAATGACTTTGAGTTACTCAGGCCTTGTATATGATGTCAGAGAGTATGGTCAGTCCATGTGTGTGTGTCATAAACCTTTAGGACATCAGAAGTAAAACAGCATAATTATCCTTCCTCCTTCCCTTCCCTCCTTCCTTCCTTCCTTCCTGCATTGAGCGTTCTCTATATTCCAAGCCCCAATGGCAGGCAGAACTCTAGATTTTTGTGTGGCATTATAGAAGTCTTTTACTCTTTTCCCTCTCCTCCTCAGTAAAAACTACCATGTGCCTGGCCCATGGCATGAACAAGACGGGTAGAATTTCTCTTCTCAGGGATCTGACAGTCTAGGGGAGGCAGGCAAGCACAAGTCAGCAAATATAGACATGAGAGGCTTTGAGATAAGTGATAGGAGGTCATAGAAAAGGCTGATGTGCAGAGGAGACAGGAGGCATGGGACCTTACATGCAGAGGTCTGGGAAGGACTCTCTAAGGGGTGGACACCTGGGCAGAGACCCAAAAGAGTAGAAGGAGCCAGGCTTGCTCAAAAAATATTTGTCACCCAAGGAGCTGCCTCAGGCCCTGGCTGCCCTGGCCTCCCTGTGTAGCGAGGGTTTAATTCCATGGGGGGCTTTGCCTCAGAATGGGCTTGAGGAGAGGTCAGGCAGCCCCTGAAAGCAGAGTAACCCAATCTTAGGGATGAGCCTGCCCTTCATAAACATCCAGGTCCTTTGAAAAATGAAACCTGTGGTCAGGTCCCCCAGAGTAGAGGAGTCAAGTTTCAGTTTTAAACCAAAGAGATGCCCCTGTCTATATTCCATTTTGCAAAATTTTAGCTTCCCCTGGAAAAGAGGTTTCTTGCCTTGGATCCTGGAGGCCCTGGTGTGCTTACCTCCTGCAGATACCGGCTGTCTGAGTAATGTTGGACATGGAATCTCAGTGGCAGGCTCACGAGATGGTAGGGTAGAAGCAGAAGCCCCAGATGTTGGATGCGAATGGGTGATGAAAAGCGTGTGGGAGGTGAGGACTGGTTGCTGGGTTGTTCGCATTCAGATTTGTGAGCTGCGGCTCAAATTATGACATCACAGAAGGATGGGACAACTTGTGAGTTCAGGAGCAAGAACATGGCTTTTCCTCTCCTCAGTTCCTATGTAGCCAGCAAAAATTGTGCTAAACACAAGATGGAACGATACAGCAGAAAGATAGGCAGTGTCTGCGAAAGACCCCCGGTTAATAGCTCACATTTTTGGCACCTCCTCTGTGCTAGACACTGGGGTAGACAGTAGACATGCATTATTTTCCTTAACCCTCACAATATGTGGCACAGTAGGTCACAGTACTCCTCCCATTTTATAGATGCAGAAAGTGAGGCTCACAGAAGTGAAGGAACTTGCCCAAGGTCATCCAGTTCATATGCAATGGCCAGGACGCACCTTGGGCCTCACTGAAGAATCTGGATTTTCTCTATTCTTCCTGGTTGTGCTTCACTGCCTATTTGCTTAGGCACCAGACCTGCCAGAGTAAGACAAATGGGAAGAGGTGACCTACCTTCCTCAAGACGTTTTCTGAAATGATTTCTAAAGAGATGTGATATGGGCAACTTTCCAGAACTTGCTCAGTAGTTAGTTGTTTAATAGATGAGTAAGTGGGATTGGAAGTGGGGGTGGGAAGCAGGGAGAAGGAGAGACATGAGTGGAGAATGATTTCCAAGGCTGGATCTTTTCTTTATTTGACTGTAGTAAATTTTAACAAGGCCCTTAATGAAATCCCAGGGCTTAGAGGAGCCTCTATGTTTGCAAGTCACTGGCCCCGGGGCGGAGGAAGGGAACAGGAACGTGGAAATCTGGCGCAAGTTTAGTCCTGCTGAGCTGTGGCCCATTCAGGTGAGCCAGCCTGGTCAGAAGGAGCCCCATGCTCTGAGGGCATCACTCCTGCCCAGATACATCGACCAAGAGTCCTGACGCTCACGCAGGAAAGGCCCCGGCTCCTTGGAGGACTTGCCCCACGTCAGTGGCTGCCTATTGATGAGATGTTTGAAAGAAATTCTCAGAGACACTTACCATGGGTCTGCCGAGCTTCATGTCATGGTGCTTTGGAAACATTACAAAATAGATGTTGGTAATGAATGTTTTGGTGATCATCAAAAACTTGTCTCATTTCCCAATCTATAAGATGCCCTGTCTTACCCCCCAAAAATGACTTCAACCAACAATGAGGAGTTATCGTTGTTAGTGTTAATAAATAATATTATTAGTGGGCAATAAATAATATTTATAATGTGTCGAAGTATAAATAATAAAATGGGACAATAAAACTGGTTTCTATCTTCTAGCACTTCAAAAAAAAAAGAAAGAAAGAAAAGAAAAAAGAACATTTTCCTGCCATTGAAATCTTCTGTGTAGAGTGGAAAATGAAATTTTTATCAAAGTGGACAGTAGTACACATAGGGCTTCCCCAGGATCATATTCTTGATTTCCTACAACATAGTTTAAAAAAAAAAAAAAAAACTCCAGCTTGTGTAATGGCAAAAACAGCTGCAGCCCATTTGCTGACAGCCGACCAGGTAACTTTTCAAGTTCTGGTTGAGTTTTTTTCCCTTCCCTTTGACCTGACGTCCATAAGTAAAGACTTTAGGATGTGTAAAACCCGGAGCTCTGACAGAGCAGGCCCTTCCCCCCAGGCAGCAACTGTCTTAAGTGTGCAGGACAGAGCGCTCCTCCGGCCGCTCTCCTCGGGGGGTCTGCAAAGCATCCCAAAGTCTGGCCTCCTTCTCCAGAAATCACCACCCATACCATCCTCATAGACAAATCAAGCCATCTTACTTGTTGTCACCTGTCAGTTGTCACCTGACCTAGACTATGATGAACCCAAAGATTTTCATCCAAAGTCTCGTCATCCCAGAACCCACAGGTGATGGAGACCCTCACCAAGTAAAGGCGTTTTCCAGCTCCGGCTCTTCTGCAAACCAGAGAGAGGTCATCTGGAACCAGACACCTCTAAAAGTTCACACTTCCCAGAGCTCATGTGAGGCATTTGGAACTGAAGTCTGGACTGCTATCGCCTGGGCCAGGCTGGGACGTGGAGGCGGTGCAGGGTCCCAGGGCAGAGCAGCCGAAACCAGTTTTGGGTTACAGCTTTGGCCCGCGTGGACTTAGCGTCTACAGTGGGCTTAGCTTTCCTGAGCCCTGTATCTTCTTCTGGAAAAAAATTAGACTCACATTTCTCATCTCGCCAGGTTATTGAACGATACAATATAAGTGAAGGAACCTTATAAACTATAAAACTCTCTAAAAATAAAAGGTGTTATATGTGAATGAGTATAAATCACAGTGGACCATTTCAGTTCTACAAATGAATTTTTGTATGAATCTCAGATATGAATTTTTTTCCACATCATTTGTGTCAACTTAATTTCTTCAGGTCCATTCCAGGGTTGCCAGACTCAGCAAATAGGAGTATAGGACACCCACCCAGGATAGGACATCCTCGATTGTCTCTGGCAACTGAGGCCCTATCCCTCTAGCCTGCCAAGAAACCATGGTAGGCATGGCTTGGGTTCCACTCTCAGTCTGGGCCACTGTTCTAGGGCCTCGTGGAAACCAAGCCAGTCACGTCTGTGATGCCTCTGACCCCCTTCTTGTGGCAGCTAGGGCTGCCTGCTCTCTGTGGTCACACTGGGGAGCTGAGAATCGTTTTGCAGAATTATCTATGGTCCTATGTTCGCCTGGACATACAACACAGCCTCTGCCACTGCCTTTGGGGGGGGGGAGGTTCTTGCTGAGGCAAGAGTCATGAGGTTGAGTCTTCTTTGCCTGAGCACCCAGTAGTCCCAGCCTCAGTCTCTTTCTGTCTCTCTCAGTGTCTCCTGCCCTCATTCTCCTCCTGCCTCTGCTCCCAGCCCAGGGATGTTTCTTTCCGTTCTGGAAAAAACCTGTCTCTGCCTTGGTTCTCTCCAGATCCCTTTGCCTCGTCCTCCATCCAGTTCCTCTTTCGCCCCCTCCCCTCTCCACAAACCCTGTTGGTTCAACTCAAGGCATCAGCTTTCAGACTGTCAAAGCCTTGCAAGGGACTTCTCCTTTCTCTCTGCTCTGTACATCTCTGAGGCAATGAAGGCAAGGCTGATTGGCCACGCTCTTGAGGAGAGAAGACAGAAGAGGGGAAAATAGATGAAAAATAGATACAAGTTAATAGTTCAGAATACGTTCTAGCCATAGCGAAAATGGTGCTCATTTAGCACGTATTTAATCATACCCTGTGTTGGTGCATTCCTCCACCGGTCTTTTCCTGCACTACGTTTATAATGTGGGAGAGGGCCAGGCACTGTGCTTCAGCGCTGAGCTCAGTGAGTGTTTGTTGAACGGGTTTGGTGGCTTTTGGCTTGCTTCTTCGTGTGATGCTGGGATGCGCTATCAGGATGCTAAGCGCCTTCCAGGAAAACGGGCTGCTCTGGAGGACAGCATCGGACCCAGTATCACCTCCGTGGGTTACCGTTGGTTTGCTCTTCCTCAGCATAGATGGCTGCGTGGGCTGGAGGAGCCTGGCACAGAGGTGGTGCGGGAGCTGGGAGCTGCTTTGAACGCTTGCTCTTTGGCAAAAGAAGGAGAAGAATGTCTGCAAATGGACTACCCAGGTGACACTTGGCATCGTTTCAAATTAATGAGATCTTTCTGAGAGTCTTGCAGACCTTGTCAGCTGACTCAGTCAAGTTATGATCATCCAGAGACACAGCTACGTGGGATCTGGAAAGTGAATTAGCAAGCTGCCAGTTTCAGAAGTTGCAGGGGAGGACTTGAGGTAGAACCGAAATTTCAAGAGGAGGAAGATGATTTTCTGGCTTGATACCTTTTGGGGTTCTTTGGCTTTGTGTCTTGAGGTGATCCCTCTCTCCTGGTTAATAGTTCCTGGTTTCCTCTAAAAAGAGCAGTGATTTTTGCTCATACTGAAATGTGACCTTGGGTGCAGAAAGCTCAAGGTTCCTTCGCTCAGATCCCAGCTCACCAATTTACTAGCGGTGCGACCTCGGACAAGTGAGCTCATCTCCCAACTTCGGTTTCCTTGTTTGTGAAATGTGAGTGATAGCACATATAGACGTTCACCGTGAGCTGGTGTGAGGGTCACGTGTGAAAATGTGTGGAAGGGCTTGCTGCAGGACCTGACAGGTACCAAGGGCATGGTGAGTGTTTGCTGTTACTGCTTTTGGAATAATTTAGCTCTGAGGCAAAGTGAGAGCTGGAAGATTTCCCTTTAAAAAGGGGATGGTGAGTTCAAGTGGCTTGTCCAGGCTCCAAAGGCTAAAAGCCTCTTTTCCTCAGTGAAGAGATGGACCTGGCTGGGACCGCAAACCCTCTGCATTTCTCTGGCTCCTTCCAGATGCCAGCTCCAGCTCCGACTGTGGTCTCTTCTCCGAGGCTCTGTGCTCTGTCCTCTGCTTGGCTGGGGAAAGCAGGCCCCATTCTCTACGTGCTGCTCCTCCCAACCTCACAGCTCCATTGCCACAGATGATGTGCTGACCCAGAGATGAGTCGTCACAGAAATCATTTGCCTTGTTTTGTAGGAGTTTGGAGGCCTTCTTCTCCACAGGACCCAGAGTTTTTTCTACCTCACATCCTGCCAGAGATGGTTTCTTTCCATCACAGTGAATTGATTTTTTTTTTTTTTTGCTTATTTTTTTAAAGATTTTATTTACTTATTTGACAGACAGAGAGCACAAGCAGGGGAAATGGAAGGCAGAGACAGAGGGAGAAGCAGGCTCCTGCTGAGCAGAGAGCCCGACTCAGGACTCAATCCAAGGACCCTGGGACCATAACCTGAGCTGAAGGCAGATGCTTAATCAACTGATCCTCCCAGACACCCCAATCTTTTTTGCTTCTTAATCTCTATCCTTTCTTTTATGGACTTCACCCAGGAAGATGAAGTTATTGTTTCACCAGGAACCATATAGAGGTGGGGGCATAAGCCCAGCGTGGCAGCAGGAGAACCCCTTGCAGCCGGCAGCCCCGCAGGAAAGTGGCAGTTCTCCTCAGACTGGGCTCTGGGAAACCCAGCACCAGAACCTCCTGGCTAGCCAGCTTCTTTGCAAAGGTCACTGTTTGGTACCCCATTAAGGCAGCAGGGAAAAGGGAGGCTAGCAGGGAAGATTGACATCCAAATTAACAGCCCGAGATGATTGCCTTGTCTCTGATAGTCCCAGCTGGAGAGGTCCCGGGCAGCCCAGGGTCCCTAAGGGCAAAGTGTGGGCACGTACCTCTGTATGGACAACCCCACTGCGTGAGGAAGGAGCCATCTTCAGCTCTGATAAACCCGAGGAAGGAAAGCTGTGGAGAGGAGCTTTCTCCTTTACACAAGTCAGGTTAGTCAGAATGGTAGCAAAGCCAGGAGATTGGCATTCGCCAAGCAGACAGACTGCAGTGTATGTCGGCAAACATACCTGGGCTGTGCGCCCCAAATACACACCTCCAAGTGCACACACATATGCACAGGTCTGATGTAAACAGGTTTACGTACCTACCTAGAGACTCCTGGGATCTCTCTGCCTAATCTCATTTTAAATATTTTATTTATTCATTTGACAGACCGAGATCACAAGTAGGCAGAGAGGCAGGCAGAGAGAGAGGAGGAAGCAGGCTCCCCGCTCAGTAGAGAGCCCGATGAGGGACTCGATCCCAGGATACCGGGATCATGACCCGAGCCGAAGGCAAACGCTTAACCCGCTGAGCCACCCAGGCATCCCCCTATGGCAGTATTATTTAAATCCACATACTTTCATCTTATTTTACATTTATTTATTTATTTATTTATTTATGTATGTATGTATGTATGTATGTATGTATTTATTTATTTATTTGACAGAGAGAAAGAGAGAGAGATCACAAGTAGGCAGAGAGGCAGGCAGAGAGATGGGGGAGGAAGCAGGCTCCCCGCTGAGCAGGGAGCCTGGTGCGGGCCTCGATCCCAGAACCCTGGGATCATGACCCGAGCCGAAGGCAGAGGCTTTAATCCACTGAGTCACCCAGGTGCCCCTCGCTTTTTTTAAAGATTTTATTTATTTATTTGACAGAGAACCTAATCTCATTTTAAAGTAGTAAGAGTACTAGAGTAAGCTAGTTTACAGTTTAGAGTTTAACCAACTGAGCCACCCAGGCGTCCCTACAGTTTAGAGTTTAGAGTAAGCTCACGAGCTGGCCTTTCATCCCTGATGGTCAGGGCAGGGCCCATGAGGTTGCCTGAGGAGCCGTGACCACAGAACAGGAGAGTCATGCGGGCCTGCAGGTGGCAGCCGCTGACTGAGGTGGGCAGAGCCGTGTGAGGGGAGGGCCGGGTTCGCCAGGAACCCAGGCTGCTTCCTGGGCACCACATGGGCCTCCCCAGACTTTGCCAGGGAATGACGGCGGAGAAGGACAACGGGCTTGGTCTTACTCTCTGGCTGGCTTGGATGGGAGGCGCTCCTGGTTTCTGGAAGAGTTATCTCTTATTTAGGAGACTTTGGGCAGGAAAAAACAAGTGGAAGTGTGGGACTGGCTTTCTCTCATTGGGCTTTCAGATCCTGCTTCTAAATAGTAAACACCAGGCTGCCCTAGGCTTTGTGCTCGGAGAAGTGGGAGTGTGTGTGTGTGTGTGTGCGCGCGCTTGTGCGTGTGGGGGGGCGGGCAGGGGGAGAAGGGTGGGGGAGAAAGTCTTTAAATTTTAATTGGTCTGCAATGAAAGATTTAACTGTTTAAAAAACAAAACCCTCTTAGTCCCAGACCACAACTTATGTGCTAATGTGGGAGGTTAGGGGCTAGTGAAGAAAGGAGGAGGGGAGGGGCAGATTCCTAATGGATCCCATGGGGTGTTGTGCTGTTAAGGGATAGGCAAACCAACCATATGGACAGGGGAATATAATCCCGATCTGCTGACTCTCTAACTCTTGTACCATCTTTTAGGTGGGAAGGGAATCTTTGCTCTCCTTTTATTTAAGATTATCCCGTAAGTGAAATAGATGATGAGGGCATGTGAAGTTGATTTAAGGTTTAGCATATATCCTGCTTCAGAAGACACCCTGGTTGGTAGATGGTTATGCTGTAAAGCCCCGAAATACAGTGATGTAGCGGGTGCCTTGGGACTCAGGCATTGCCGTTGGCTAAGATGATGGTTTGCTTATCCATCTTCCCCTTCACTCAGGTTGTGAACCCTAATCCCATGGTGTCCCTCAGCCCAGCACAGTGCCTGGTCCTGAGGAGAGATCAGCAAATTCCTGTTGGGTTTTCTGCAGGTGTTTGGGGCAGGTACAGCCCCTGAGTTCCTATGGCCCTGATGAGTTCTGTATCCTGCCATTGGCATGCAGCATGAACCTTAAGTAATAATGCCGACGGCTTTCCAGGCATCTTGCACTGAGTTTGCTGCACTGGTGTTTCAGCCCCACCCCTACAGCAGAGGAGACTATGCCCTCCAGAAGGACAGGGACTGAGTCTTCCCTCCTAAGCTGTATCTGTCACTCTAGAAAAATGTCTGGACCATCGTGGGTACAATAAATGTTTATTAAATGAATGAATGAATGAATGAATGAATGAGTGAGTGAGTGAGTAAGTGAGTGAATGGATGTTCCAGCTGCATTTTGTCCTATACCCTGGTTATCCAGCTGAAAAATGTAACTGGGGATGTATACGCTGGCCCTGTCACCAGTGCCATTTGCAAATCCATTCTAAATGGCGTGGAGTTGAGTTGAACCTAATGCCTCTGTTCTGGTTCATCAGGTCATCAGGGAAGACTGTGATGGTGGGATAGTGATGCCTGCCATTAACTGAAAGCCTGCTGTGTGCCAGGAATTCATGCATTTTATGTGCGTCGTCTCATTGAATTTTCAGACCTATTAGGTAGTGCGGTTGCTCAAGTTCTGTTTCCCAGTCACTGTTGCCCAGAAGAGGTTAACCCACATGTCCAGAGCTCCAGAGCTGGGAAGGCATGAAGGCTCTTGAGCAACCCCAAAGCCCCTTCTCTTACCTCCCCATCTTGCTGAACAGTATCAGACTCAGCGTTGGAGGAAGGCCCAGAGGGGTTTATAGTAAAAGCAGCAGAAGAAAAACAAATTGTAGGGAGTCTGTTATGCTTGATCTTAAAAGTCTTGTAATGATCTTATTTTCTCTGGAGGACATTGTGAAAGCCAGTGATTTACCATTCTCCCTGGCCAGGGGAAGATGTCCAGGCCACCAGCTCTCCCTACCTGTGCCTCAGGGCTCTGAACCTAACCCAGCAGGGACTCCCGAGAACTCATTCCCACCCACTTGTGTTTCCCTTAGACGCACAGAGGATCAGCCCCTCCGATTTCATGGGTTTTTTTTTTTTTTTTTTTTTTTTTCCCAGGCGGGTCATGGGCTTCTAGCCAAAAATCCTTTCAATTAATGGACTAGGAACAGCACCCATGAAGAAAATTAGAAACAGATAAGAAGAGAAGGGCCTCCGTGCTCAGAGCAGAGGAAGGGAATCATTCTTGGATTATGCTGATGATTTACCAATGTTTTCCTAATGTGAGAATCGGTCAGCAGGGGCCCGAGTTTTTTACGAGGGAGGAGCCTCTTCCAGACAGCTCACTCCCCAACAGCCCCGATAAATCCCCACACCCCCACTTCCAGTGAGAACGCTGCCCTCTCCAGAGTCACGGTGTCAAAGCCTGTTTAGCTGTTCTTTACATATCGGCCGCAACCCCAACATTAGTTCATGCTTGGAATATGAAGCTATTTCATATTTATTCTTGTTTTATCTGGCAGGGAGCCTTAAAAGAAAAAAAGGAGTCCCCTGCTGGTGCTGTTCAGCTCTTATAGCTTCGTAGTCTCTTGAATTGATCTGACAGAGCAATCATGGGCCATGGGTGAGACCCAAGGCCTCTCTCAGCAACAGGCTGGAAGACGGACAAGACTGCGCAGCTCACCTACCTGGGCTAGCCCAGCTGCGTCTGTGTTCTGCCCTGAGGCAGACACGAGGGCGTAGGGGCAGGCCCTCCCCTACACTGGACGGTGCAGACCGGTGCCATGGGAAGAGTGTCCTCGGGGCACGTGTTCAGTGGGGGGCTTCTGAAAAGAGCAAGGGTATCTTGGGAGCCATTAGGAATGGCTTTCACCACAGAACCTTCTAGAAACTGAGTGGGGTCAGACCTCCCCAGAGGAGTTGCAGGCTCTTGAATAGACTACTCTAAAGCCACAGTGAGTTTCAGGAAGATTTGTCCAGTGGCCTAGCCTGCTGAGAAGCTAAAGTTCACATTTTGCAGGCTTCGTATAAGTCAAAGAGTTTTAACCCAAGGGACAGTGACTTGAAAGGATATTTAAGTTGTGTATGCACACAGACATACACTTGGTTTTCTGGGAAAAGATTCTGTTGATGTGATTGGGCAATCACAGAGGGGTCTGTGACCGCAGCAAGCTTAAGAGCCTATGAACTAAGGCAACTTTCACTCATGGTCTGAAATGATTTGAAGTACAAGTCACTTGCTTTACTTATCTCAGAAGAAGTAAAAACTTATTTTACTATCTGTGTACTTGTTTTCAGGTGGGTTAAATATATATATATATAACTAATATATCACATTTATGATTTTGCAGATTATGCAGATTATGTTGAGTAAATCTAACAGTCAAGTTATTAGTGGGTAAAATAAAATGAGTAAATAGCAGTAGAAGTTCTGTGTATCCATGGTAAAATTTGCTTGGGGTGAATTGGGAAATACTTTGATCAAGGAAGAAAAACATGGACGATTCCAGCCTTCACAATCCCTTGTCCCAATTATGGAGCTGTTTCTCAGACCCCCGATTTGAGTCTCTCTCACCAGCTGCCTGCACACCACTGTGCATTCTAATATGCACTCCAATCATAAGGCTCTCCTCCAGAACACACAATGGCTCCCTGTGGCCATCACATTATGTCCCAAATCCTCTAACTGGGTTTTCAAGTCCAGCCTCTTACTTGATGTTAGCCTCACTGTTTCCTGCTTTGGAAATTCTTCTCCTGCCAGACCATTCTTTTCACCGTCCTCCCCAACTCCCCAAATTCTGTATTTATTTCTGCCCTGTTGCTTTTGCCATGCAATTACCTCCATATCCTCTGCCTCCTGTTTTTCTTTTGAGCCACACCTCTCCCCCCCCCAAAAAAATCTGCGGTTCCCACCAGTGTTTCCCTTCTCTGGAATATCGCTGCCTTGCCATTCTGCATGTCAGCAAAAAAGGGAGACTTTTGGTTAATTACCACTTTGTTTGGCACCAGTAAGCCTAGATGTGGAGAGGAGCCACAGCCAGGAGTCTAAAACTTCCCTTTTGGCTTGTTGAACTTGTTGACGAAATGGGATAAGTTTGGGATTAATCTTTGAAAAACAAGTGAGATAAACTTCTGGGTTCCAGAGATATTAACTCCTTGGTCCTCGTCCCAGCGTAGGTTATCAAAACCAAGAATTGTTCATTTTTCACAGTTTATGAGGTTTATCTTCGACCTGTCATGAGACGCTGACAGAAAGATGAAATTGGTCTGTTTCCAGTCTATTTCACTCTCTTATTCCGGCTCTTATAACAAGTTGAAATGCTCCATTGTAAACACTTGAGGAGGGAAAAAAAAAAAA
This sequence comes from Taxidea taxus jeffersonii, assembly GCA_003697995.1. Classification (NCBI taxonomy): domain Eukaryota; kingdom Metazoa; phylum Chordata; class Mammalia; order Carnivora; family Mustelidae; genus Taxidea; species Taxidea taxus. The sequence goes on from RCUC01152099.1 coordinate 45,044, forward strand.
TAGAGGCATGAGCAGGGAATGTGCACGTACCTCTTATAGATATTTTGCATTTTTTAATCTACTTTTTTTTTTTTTTATCGTGAAGGCCAAACTCAAAAGATGGAGGACCTCCCCTGTCATTCCAAACGGAAGGTGAATTAGAAGTGATCTAGTCAGGGAGAGTGACCACACATTGCTCTGTGGGGGTAGTTCGGGAACTTTTTGTTTTCTCAGGTTAGACAGAGAAGATGCAGGTTCACCAAATGAGGGGTGGAGAGGCACTAAATGTGAGAAACTTCTAGAAGTGGTGGCTGACGTGTTTTCATTGCATTCCCCATCAGACATTCATTAAAAAATAACAAAGCATTCGGATAAATGTGAAAGTGATTTGAGATGGGAAGAGTATGATGTATTTGCAGAAAAGCACTTTTTCAATTGAATGGGATTCTTTATGCCCCTCTGACCATCACAACTTTACTAATACATAAGCTGACAAAGTAATAGACTTCCTACAGGCACCTTGCTCCCTGCAGAATTCACTAAAAACAGTTTCTGAAAATGACTCAAATGACAGATTAGCAGGAATAGTTCAAGATGTTTAGGACTTGGATGCTCATCTAATAGTGAGCATCTAGGATAAAATAAAGACTGGCTTAAAAAATAATTTCTCAGGACTTATTATTGAACACTGGATTTGTATTTATCAGATAGATGTTTACCGAATGCTCAGAGATTTTACAACTGGCAGGTGCGTGTCTTTCTTTTTATAGCTGTGTTTGCATAAAGATAATTTCTGGTGATTCTTTAGTGAGGTCGAACCAGGCCTATGATGTTTGACTCTGTATTTTATGATTCATCCCATGCTCTGACTTCTAACATCATAAAGTTTCTGTTATTCCTTCTTACCTCAAGGTTTTTTGTTGTCCCTATTGTTTTTAGGTTGTTGAGCATTTTTGTGTTTTTGTCATTGTGTTTCTCTTTGTATAATTCTGAATTGTAGATTTCAGCATTAATGTCGCTGAAAGAACTTCTCAGTTCTGGGAAGGGTTGGGTTAATAACATTTACAGTTCTGTGTGTTCTTAACTAATTCTTTTAAGGCAAGGCACACACGTGTTTCAGAACCCCCGGCCTTGCCCTGGCTGGCCCAGCACAGTGACTAGGGGCACAGGCCCTGCAGGCAGACCATCTGGACTTGTACTTGGCCCCCTACTCACCTGTGTCACCCTTGGCTACTGGCAGAGTGTCTTGTGCCTCAGTGTCCTCATGTGTAGAACAGAAGTGAATAATACTATACACATCCACAGAGGATAAGAATGCATGAGTTAATATATTGATTATTACGTGCCTGGCCCATACTCATTTCTCTCTGTTTAATGTTGCTATACCTACCTGACGGAAAGCATTGTGTTCCTTTTTTTTTTTTTTTCCACATAGCAATCTAGAAATACCATATAACTTCATAGTAACGATCACAGCATTTATAAGCACTGATTTTGCAAACGGTGGAAAATGCTTGACCCCCACTTCTTCTATTTCCCTAGCGGGGCAGGGACATCCAGGCCCCAAGAGGAAAAATCATGAAGGGCCTTCAGGCTGTTTTCCCCTCTCCTACACTCACCTCTCCCTATTCCAGACCCTAAGCTACAACATCTTTGAGGTTCGGTGCACCATTATAGCCCAGCAGGCTCCTTGTCATATAGATCTGCCAGCTCACAGGTGGCATAAGCTCTGTGCCTGCCATCACAGAGCCTGCCCTTGGGGTGGAGCCAGGACTGCCCTTGTGAGGCCTCTGGACACACCCTCCATCCATACTCCTGGGGTGTGTCAGCGTGAGCCTGGGATTCCGATTAGACAGGCCCCTTCTGCGTTCTCCACCCCTCAGCCCCAGGCGCATTGTCCAAATTTCTGGGAGGCAACACTAGGAGGTCTAGTGGTCAGTGGTGTCACATCTTTTATCAGAACACCTTTTAAGAGCAATAAAGCCAACATTCTCTATCTGCTTGCTTCACATTGGTCTTGAACTTGGAAGGGATGGCGTTGGGATTCATTTTTACCAGTGCCCCCAAATACCCACACCGGGCTCTGTGTAGTGTTTGACTTGACCTGACAATCCTCGGAGATGGGGATTATTCAGATCTTGGTCAGATCAGAGAACCAGGCTGAGAGAGGTGGAAGCAGCAGCACAAAGCAAACAGCCTGGTAGCTGAAGATCTGGATTCAAACCCACATCGGTCTGACCCCAGACCTCAGGGCCTTGAGCCTCCCCAGAGGTTCCCATACTCAGAAGTCTACCCAGGCTCCCCCAGAAGACTTATCAGAACACAGGTCGGTAGGCACCTTCGAAGAGCTTCTGATTCCATGGATCTGGGATGGAGCCTGAGAATCTGCATTTCTGACAAGTTCCCAGCTGGCCCTGGTCCAGTGGGAACACTGCTCTGTCCCCAACCGCATACTGTCCAATGGCTGTTTCTTAGTTCCAGACTTCAGAGTCTGTTGCTACATGAGGTGGTATAAAATTTTGGTGCAAAACATTAGAACTGGGAAAGTAAGCTTATTTGAAGTATTTACTGAGGTATCTACAATCTTGCATAGAAGATGGATCCGTCTGAAGACATTTTAGAATTTGTTGTACTTTCTCAAGCCAAAATGAATCAAGGGAAGGATGAAGGGATGTGTCACTTTAAGCTACGACAGAGTATTTTATTCTTAAAATACATTTTCTGGTGACATTTTATTCTAGAGACAATCTGGATGGCTTTCCTTCTTGTAACTGTGAAACCAGGAACCATTCCTATGTCCCAGGAGATTCCTAGAATTTATTACTGAGAGCTTCCACCTGGTTTTGAACATGAACAGTCAAGAGGGAGAGACAGAGAGATTGGAAATTGGTCCCAAATTCAGGGAAAAGTGATTACACGAAGAACAAGGCCCCTGGTCCTTTAATAGACACCAAAGAGAAGGCCAGACAGTAGTTCTAAGTGGATTTTAAAGTGCCCAGGAGAAACTCAGATGTACCAGAAATACCATTCCCATGAACCTGATTTTGACCTTTAAGTCCCCATTTTACTTACCAGGCTGGTTGGAAATGCCGAGTCACTCACTATCTGGGTCTCCCACCCTCTTCTCCCCTCCTGCATCCTTCCCAGCACAGTTAAGAGTTGGCAAGTGCTCAGAAACCAACGATGGCTAGCACTGCTTCCCCCAGTGCTGTTCAGTCCCACACAGTCCCTGTGTGAAACACAGCAGCCCTACTCAGAAAAGGTTTTGCTAGGAAAGGGAAATTGGGGCAAATTTGACTTCCAGATAGGCCAACAGGCATGGGGTCTTTCCTTCTCCCTGGGGCACAACAAGGAGTAAAGCTTCTCCCAAAATTTTGGGCCCCCTGCATATTTTTCTCTCTCTAAACCCTTTCCAGTTTTCGGGAAAGAACCTGCTTCCCACCTCATTTTGAGGCCACTCTCCCTTCAGTAGCGCCCTTCCCTAGTAAGACTTGATGCCCACTAGACCCAGAGTCCATCATAATACTCAACTCTTTCCTGGAGGTACAGAAAAGTAATTTCATCCTATCCTTCCAGAATGGAAGAAGGGGTCAGAAAGCCAGCAGAGCTTGGGTTTGGTCATAAAGCCATGTGACGACCTTAGATTCAAGCCAGGGCTCTTGGTGGGAGGGTGCGTACCCACCCCCCAGCCCTCCACATTCTTGATGGGCAGCACACCAGGGGCACTGAGCTCAGGTTTTGTTAGTGATGTGAACTCTCAGGGCAGTAGCTTCCAGGCCCTGTGCCCTGGTCCTTGCAGATGTCACTCTTAGGGGAGGGGCTGGCATTGTCACATCCCCTAATGTATGGGGCAGGAAGCAGAGTCTCACTAGGCTAGACATAGAGAACACGAAGAAATTGAGGAACCTTTGCACGGGGCAGTGAGTCCCTCCCTCCTGCCATGATTTCCTGGGGGTGGGGGTGCTCTTACCTTGCCTCACAGCTCTAAGAGTGACCTCGTGACACAGCAAAGCCACATCCGTCACTTGATTGTCCTGCAACAATGAAAGGCTCTTAAACCTGCTCAGACTGGGAGCCAGAGTCCACCCTTCATGAGATCCTCCCCAGCTCAGCTCTTCCCCCCACCCCCGCCCCGTGAGGCCAGCCTCAGTCTCATTCTGCATACCTGTGCAGGCCATAAAAACATAGGTGCCTGGGGCCCCTCGCTGTCAGGAGCACTACTTCCTGTCACCCTGCCTGGGGACTGGATGGACTGGCCTGATGCCAAATCACGACTAGCCCATAAAGGAAGGGCCATTGAAAAATCTGCTGCCATTAACTTTCATCAGGTAACTTCCCACCAGCAGAGAACTGTTGATGGTCAGAATCAACAGAGTTCCTTAGGAGTTTCTGAATTCACTGTTTCTAAGAAACCACACAGTGGCATCGTGCAGGGATTGGGCATTATAGCTGAAGCCCCCAAGGATAGCTAAGCAAGCCTAGGGTCATTAGAAGTCATTGATGATTTCTCCTGCATAAGTTTTGGGGGGATAAGTACCTAAGAAAGAATATTTTACTGGTGTTCATTAAAAATAAAGCTTTAGCTACAGTCCTCCCTTTTCCCACCTCCCATCAGCCTAAAATGGAACCATTTTATGTCACTCTGGTGTGAAATGGGAAAGGATATTTGTAGCTCAAATGTCCCCGTGTTGGCTTCAGCCCAGGAAGAGGATAGCAGGCCCGGCTCTGGAAGGGCTCTGTTTGCAGACCGAGCGCCTCTTTATCTGTTCCTCCATCTGAAAGGGTGAGGTCCTATCTTAAAGGGAAGAGCTTCCCCACAGCAGAAGTCTAGTCATCCCCTCTTTTCCCAGCTGCCCCCAGACCTCCTAAGCTTCTGTGAGCTTTGTGGCATGCCTGCTCTGGGCCTGGCGCTGTGCTAAGTACTTTCTTATACACTAATGATCTTGGCAGTCATTTGGGGGTTGAATGTTTCGGGGGTGGGGGTTGGAGGCATGCGCATGGTTGGTCAGGAGGAGCCAGAGAGGACAGTGCTGGGGGAATTGGATTCAATAGGGATCTTGCTCTGGGAAGTCAACCGTAGTTCTCAAGCTGTGTACAAGAATGCAGGCTCAGATGTCCAGCATGTTTTGGCTTTGCTATCTGGGAGTTGGGCTGTGAGCAGAGTTGGCAGGTGCCAGCTGGATGCTGGTTTGCCACGCAGTTATGCTACAAAAGGGACAGGAAGTGGGGTAGCAAAGGAAGCCACCTTGGAGACCACAAGTTCCCAATCCGTTGGAACCATTTGCCATCTAATTAATGAGAATCATCTATTTTGCAAATGTGTCAAGTGGGTCCTCTCAAGGGAAGAACTTTCTTGACACTGATGATTCTCAATCTTCTGACAGTAGATTAGCTAATTTTTTTTTCTTCTTCATCCCCTAACACAATTCCAGTCGTTTTCTTTCATCACTTTGTCACTGAGGACCCAAGGAAGATGAACTCAGCTGTAGCGTTCGTTTGTGTAAACCATGACTAAGGTATCACAATTAAGAATGGAAGAAGCGGGGCACCTGGGTGGCTCAGGGGGTTAAGCCTCTGCCTTCGGCTCAGGTCATGATCTCAGGTCATGATCTCAGGGTCCTGGGATCAAGCCCCGCATTGGGCTCTCTGCTTAGCAGAGAGCCTGCTTCCCCCTCTCTCTCTGACTGTCTCTCTGCTTACTTGTGATCTCTCTGTCAAATAAATAAAATCTTTAAAAAAAAAAAGAATGGAAGAAGCATATTTGAAAATTGTGTGATTAATTTGATAGCAGAATAAGGGGCTTTGAGCATCTACCCCATTGGATTATGCATGTAACTAATTTGCCCTTTCTCCGTCCACATGCCCCCTCCGGTAGCCCAGCCCGAAGCAGCTCACTCATGTTTTCCTGCTGTGTGTGCGGGAAGGCCCTGTGCGCTCTCATGCTGTGTCAGCCGGCTTGGTCGCATACTGAGGCGCTCAGGGGGCTATCCCGGGGTGTAGTGTCCATGCTGTCATTGAGGGACGTACTTAAAAGTTGGGCTCTTAAGTGCGGTTGGTTTGAATCTTGCCTCTATCCCCTGCCAACTGTGTAATTTTAGGCAAGACAGCATATTCTTCTGTACCTGAGTTCCTTCATGTAGAAATGGAGGTAGTGATAGCTCCTAACTCTGTCAGCTTGTGACAAGCATGAAATAAGACAATTCATGCAAAGTAGAAAGCCTGATGTGTGGTGAATCTTAATAGCACTAAATATTGTTAGTCTGTACATCTCCATTTTGACTAGGGGGTGGAAGGGCTGTCAATCTGGGAGAAGAGGTGGGATTTATGTGGGCATATGGATAAATAATTTGGTTGGGCATGGAAGGACACCAAGAGGGACAGATAACTGAATCCTGGAATATGCCTGTCACCATTCTTGGAGTATGAGCAAGTCCCAGGTGAGAAAGTATGGAAAATAAAAGTCAAGGACCATGTAAAAGGACTGTTTTTCAATATGAATCCAGAAGATGTCTTTTATTGTGTGTGTGTATATGTCCTATGTAGCCCTGAAAGAAGGTCTTCACCAGCCACAGCAACCCAGCATCACACCCTTCCGAGCACCAAGGGTTCCCTTTCCCATTTGTTCTTTATTCCATGGGGTTCTGGAGCCTTCCAAGGAGCCCACACAGCCTTCCCACTCCAGTGCCTCTGGGACAAGGTGTCTTCAGACAGCCTGATAAAGTCATTTTCTTCTCTTTATCTTTTCTCAGAGCTACATAGCTAGCCTCTTAGTGGCAAAGTCAGAACAAGAACCCCAGCCTCTGATTTCTCAACGACATCCTCAGACACCCTATAACCCCAGCTGATTCTAGAAGCCCTCAGTCAGCTGCAGCTAGAAGCCTACATTTTGTAAATGTTTTGTTTTATTTATATTATCATAGAACATCAAGAGAAATCCAAGGGCTTTGCTAGAATGGGGAAAAGGCAGGATATAGCAGAGAAGGTGGGGAAGGCCCAGGAGGAAGGTGGTGGCTTCCCATGCCAGTCACCGTATCTCTTGTTTTTATTTTCTGCCTCTCATCGTGTAGTTGGGATTTTTTTTTCCCTCATTACTGATTAAGTATAAGAGAAAATAAAAACCCTTTCTATGAATCTTGATGAGATGAGAGAAAGCATGTAGTCATTTAAACCAGAAAACATTTATAGGACTGAAAGCATCTTCAGAGCAGGGCCTGAGGGCATGTTGAGCTAAAGCAGAGAACAACCCCGTGGGGGTTTCTTTGACCTTCACCTGACACTGCCTCACTCTCTATACCCGTACAATGGGGCTACTGTCTGTCCTGCCTGCTTCAGATGGTGTACAGGAGGGGTCTCTGAGAAAGCAAGGCTGGGATCGTGCCTGTGGACACCATGCACGGGGCCTGTGCAAGCGAAGACTAACATATCAGAGCTCTTTCCCCAACCCCAGGAGCCAGGACCAGAGCACAGAGCCCCCAGTCCCCCTCGTCAGAGCAGCTTATCAGCGGCTCCCCAAGGACCCAGCCATTCTGTACTTGGCTGACATCTCAGGCTTCCTTAGTCCCGTCGGAGATGGAGAGGAAATGTGTATTTTTCAGTTTGAGAAGGAAGATAAATCTCTAAATGTCAGACCTGAGGCTTAGAGCGAGTACATAAGGGCCATTTTCATTTGGGGCCTGACAGATCTGCGTGGGTTTCCTGGCCTCCAGACACCCACCTACTGAAGTCCCAGAGGCTGACCCCCCTTGAGAGGCTCGAGGGTAAATCCCGCACCCTTGTCACCCTTTCCAACAAAAAGAACTCTTTGAAGCTCCCGGGGAGCTCTGGTGGTCATTATTCTGCATGTAAAGAGCCTTTGCCAATACCCACCGGCACTTTCTAGTACAAGGGGGGCACTGTATCAACCCTCACGAAACGGAAATGCTGCTAACGCTGGCATATGAGACTGCAGTTCCCTTCTGTGTTAGTAATCTGGGAGACAACAACTGGAAAAGATGTTCTGAGGAGTAGTCAGCCATAGAAAACAGTTTCTCAAACTGCATCCCTCGGAACCCTGAGGTTCCACGGCGTATGTCTTAGGGTGAGGCAGAGGTCAGGGCTCAGGAGGATAGGGGAGGGACTGGGAAGCCCAGTGGCAAGGCTCCAGGCCTTCCTCCTCCAGAACTTGTGCTTTCATCTGTGCTTTATGTCATGGCTCGGGGGGCTGCTCCACGGACAGAAGTTTCCTCTGCTTTTAAAGAGAGTTTGAGCACCACTGGCTGATTTAGAGGTTCTGTTTGCAGGATTCAAGCTATAACTATATCCATAGGAAAACAATAAATAAAAGCCATTGATAAATCCAGCTTAATTAGCCCTTGCATAAAGTGAAAGTAAACTTCAGCAGAGTTCTACAAGATTCTGAGCCGACATAATCTTCTGGATGTAGCTGAAGGTCCTCAAATGTGTCCTCAAGCCCCCCTGCTCCTCACTAGTGAGGCTTGCACTGTCTGTGAGAAACTTCCATGGGCTCTAGTCCGAGAGTGCGCCACTCGAATAATCTTCACCAGCCCCCATTAAGCCTCTGAAGAAAACGCAAGGGGTCACTCTCTTTTCTGCAAGGGGCAACTTTTCAACCACTGAATGGTGGCCCCTGAGCAGGGGATGGGGGAGGGGGGAGTCCAGAGGCAAATGCAATGGCTTTGGGCCAAAAGGTAAAAGCGCACGTTTTCTGGAAAATTAGAAAAATTTGCCTGAGGCAGGTCCTACTTGCACACTGAGTTCTTATATGGGCCCTTTTATATTGCTGTTTGCTTTGCTTTTAAATAAAAAATGAGCGCCTGCCAGGCAGGGGGCCCCTCAGGCCCTGAAAGGGTCTGCACAGTATTGCCCTCACCCCCCACCCCCAGGCTCCTGGGTCAGAGGCAGATGAGGATTGCAAACCAGCATCCCTCTGTCCCAAGACCTGGGGGAAGGGGCACGCTGGGGAGCCTGGGCTGGCTTTGTAAGCACTGTAAAGGAAAGCAGGGGTGGCCACTCCAAGCAAGGGGCTTTCTCCTCTCAGGTTTCAGGGGCGGGCCCTTGAAAACAATCTGCCTGGTAGAAAGACTAAAAGAGATCTTCGCAAGGTTCCAGGCCAAAAGAGAAAGGCAAGCCTCTTCCAGGCTCTTCTGACAGACCGCCATGGCACTCTGTTTTCCCAGGCCAGCCTTCCCGCAGTCCTGGCCGCAGGGCTGCTGCTGGAGAAGAAAGCCGAGGTGGACAGTGAGGCTTATGAGGCCCGTAATCCACCTCTGCACCTGGGGCAGCAATGTCCTTCCTGAGATAGGGGCTGCAGGGCCCCGGCTCTCTTCAGGTCAGGGCAGGTGGCAGGGCAAGGCCATGAACTTGCTGGTAGGAGCAGGAGCTGCCCCTTCCTCCTTGTGGGCCCTCTGAGCCTCAGCTTCTTCACCTCTAATACGGGCACAAGAACAGACCTGCTTGAATAGGCTTTGTGGAAAGATGAAGGACAACCGTCTTTATGGAAACTCTAGCTCAGTCCTTGGCATGTAGTAACCACTCACGTGGTGGCTATTATTAATTTAGTCCTGCTTGTGGGGAAGCAAGCACTCTAACATAGTATCTAATAAGTGTGTGTTTTGCAATTAAAAAAAGGTCTCGGTGCCAGTGTCAGTTGTGTCAGCTGCTTCCTGTGTGATTTCAGATAAATTCCTTGACCTCTCTGAGCTTCGCCTTCTCCTTTTGCAAGATGAAGATGACAATGTCCTTCTCACAAGGCAGCAGGGAAGAATGCAAAAAAGTGCTTAGCACGAAGCCTGGTGCTTACCAAGCAGTGAATAATGATAGACCTCAGTATTACCGCTAGCTCTCACGGATGGTATTCTCTCCTAGGAGAACTCAAGTGTTTGCTTCTCCCTCCACCCCCGCCAAAACCTCCTCAGAGTGTGTTCCCCAAGCTGAACCCATGGTAAGGTGAGGGACATAAGTACTGATACACCCTAGAAGGTCAGCCTCCGAGTGGGCCCTGCAGCCTGGTGCCCTTGAGTCTCCTCTGGGAGCCAGGCTGTTCCTGGCTCTTGGCTGGCACAGGGACATAACTGTTTTCAGTGTTTTGTTTGATTTTTATCACATTTAATAAAGATAATGCTGTTTAAGGCTGTGAGGAGATGGTAAAAGATAAAGCCCTAGCTAGGAAAGTGATGTAGAATTAACAAGACTTCACAGGATCTGAATCACTTAAAACAAAAGAAAACAAAACAAAATACGTGTATCATGAAAGCAAAGGCTTTCCCTGAGCGTTTTTGAAGCTGAGGTAGGACTTTCTCTACCTGTCCCACTCTCCCCACACACCCCACCCCCTGTGGGGTGCCCATCTTCACCCTTGGTAATGGCCTCCTACCAACATCCCCAGGGCCCCCCCTGGAAGATGTCTTCTCTTAGTTGGGCTGTCCTCAGAGCTCATCCGCTTCACATCTTCTGGGGAAAGTTGCTTAGGATCTGCCCCCTTGGTCTGAGAACAGGAGCTCAAGACTCTGTCTTGAACCCAAATAAATGGAGGGAGAGGCTGCGGTGAAATTTTTATGGCATGAGTCTGCCCTTTTCTTGTCTCCTCAGCTTAACCTCCTAGCTGGTATGTGCCCGCTACACATCTCTCCACAAAACTGTTAGAAATAAAGGGACCTCAGAGGACATTCAGCCTGACCCCATCACTTTACAGGAGAAGGAAATTGAACCTCGGACAGGTGAATAACTTGGTCTGGGTGCCACCACTGAGTTCTGGCCGCCCTGCGAGTAAACCCCAGGTCTCTCAGACCATGATCTGTTCCTCAGCTCCCCCTCTCCTGTGCTCCCATTTCAGCCGAGCTGTGGGGGCAGCGACTACTGCTTCCTTTTCCAGGACTTTTGCCCACACTGTTCCACATTAGTGTGTGTCTGCCTTTTCCATTCTTGTGGGTGTTGGTTACAACTCTGATTTGCTTAGCTCTTTTACGAGTCAGCTTGCTCACACAGAGAATTTTTGAAATTACATCAGGCGCAGAGTAGTTTAGCTCTGACTTGTCCCCAGCCTTCCCCTGGTTGGGCTCTCCTTCTTGCAAACCCTGAGGAGGGAGACAAATGGGGTAAATCCCACAGGAGATTTGCGGGCAGTGTCTACTGTGTTCTTAGCAGATTCCTTTCAAGCAGCCGGACCCCAGTTTGAGTCCTCTTTTGTGGAAGAATCACCTAGGTGTGTTCCTTCTGCATGTAGATAGTTCCATTCCCTGCAAAGTTTGTTTTGGAAAACCAATTTCTAAACATTTTCGTTATTCGTAAGAATTCTGTTTTGTGAGAAATTTAAACCAAAAAAGAAAAAAAAAAGTCCCCTCTTTAAGATGGATACTCACCATAGTCAATCATTAATGGGTTTGCCTGGTTTGCATGGCTCTGTAAAAGGATTCTTTCTATTCTGTTTTTGCAAAGCTTCCCTCCTTCCAGTTTTAGCTTTCTAATAAAAAACCTGAATTCAGTGTGTGTCTCTGAGCAAATCAATTTACCACCGGGGCTGAGACTGTGGAGATGTAAATGTCTGATAACACTGAGGACAGGAGTTTGCTTCAGTAGAATTTGTTAATGAAAATAAATCCAGAAAATGTTGCTCCCTGAAGTGATCGAGGAGGGCAGGCGACTGCCACCGCTGAGGTGGGGAGTGCCAAAGAAATTCCAGGAGAAAGCTGGGGCATTCTTTTCTCTGGAGGTGAAATCCAGGCGGGCTTGTGTGGCTCAGCGGGTGCCCTGATGGTCCCTGAGAATCTCCTAGTTAATGTTCCTCCAACCTACCCCACTGTACCAAAGTGAGGGGGAAGCCGTGCCTAGTCCAGGTGAAATGGAAATCCCAGATAATGTGTGCCAGCTGAGGGGCACATGAATTACATCCCTAAGCATCTGGTGTGAGGTGTGCTCTAAGTTAGATCTTCTAGTCTCCCTGGGTGCGTCCTGTGCTGGGTTGCTATTTTCCAGAAGCTATTCTGAGAGAGTGGCCAGGAAGCCAGGCACCCCTCCTTCTGTATCCTGTGGCTCCGAGTGGACGGGAAGCCCATGGAAAGAGCGGCGTTTCCCAGCCTGAGGAAACTGGATGTTGTCTGTGATCCCTTCCAAATATGCAATTATAGAATTCTAGGGTTTTGGCAAATTGTGTGCCCATGCCATTGAGAAAGAAAGGAAAACCACGTGGTTGAGTGAGAGGCGCAATGTGGCAGAGTCTTCTTACAGTGGCCAGCCATCCCGGTTTGCCTGGGACCAAGGGACTTCCCAGGACACAGGACTTTCAGCTTTAAAACCAGGAAAGTTCTGGACAAAATCGTCACCCCAGGTGCACTTAGGGGCCCCACATCGTCCTCCCTGACACCTTAAAGTAGATATGGATATAGGAAGCCCAGCCTAGAGGGGATTTCTAAACCCCAGAGGGCTTTCTGATGGAGCCTGGCTGGCGGAATGGGGGGGATGGGTGCTGATCTAAAAGGATGCCAAAAAGAACACCTCCTTGTACCGGCAACTTGTTCATTTGCTTTAGCTGTGCCGCTTTGGGCTGCTGTGTACCGATACAAACTCACAGACGGTGGAGGTGGGAGCTCATGAGGATTCTTCAGTTCACCCCTGCTGCCCTCCACCACCAAAAAGGAAAAAGAAAAGTCAGCTCTATATTCCGCGAGAAAACGTTTCATCTTCTTCCCGATCTGGGAATGGAAGCTTCCTCCTCAATGGATAGGCTGCCACCTTGTGGCCATGGGGGAATGTGGGCGAGTGCAGGTAACCACAGAGAAAGAAATGCCCCTGGGTCAAAGTCAATTGGGCTCCCACCTCCTACCCGGCTGCAAGCTAAGTGCTGCAATGAGACTAACCCCGGGTGGAGCTCGCTGTGTCTAGGAGAAACGTACTCGCTTAGCACGTTGCAGGCCATATCCCCGAGGGTGCTCCCAGCCCTCTGAGAGGTGGGAATTATCGTCACCATTTTACAGATGAGGGAACTGAGCCTGTCACTTTCTTAAGGTGACAAAGTAAAGAGCTAGAGCTTGAAAGCAGGAGAGCTTGGCCCTAATGCTCGTGGCCTCGACCCCTTGGGTGGAGTGGGGGTGAGACAAGCTTGAACAGAAAGAGCCTACATGGGAGAGATGGGGCCATCCTGAGTACACGGGAGACATTCACCTGGGGGGTGTGACGGGCGGCAGCAAGGCAGGGCGCGGCTCTGCCGTCAAGTGCAGTGAATCCAGAGCAGAGGGCTAGAACTAGAGTTGTGGGGATTACAGGTTAGACACCAGGCAGGATGGAGCAGCCATGGAAAGACCGGTGGGAATCAGATAACACGGTGAGCCTCCACTTAGCAACCATTAAATGTGCTGACAGTCCACGTGCAATGCATGCTAGCTTCTATGACCAGTGTTTACTAGCATGAGTTAGCCCCACGCTAGGGGTCTAAAACGTGTCTCATTAATTTGCAACTCTGTGAGATCTGTAGCATTAGGACCCCCATCTCATAGGTGAGAAAACCTAAGCCTCAGAGAGATTGTCACTTACCCACAGTCATATGGATGGTGCATGGGAGTCACGGTTTGAACCAGGTCCTTATGACTCAAAAACTGGCTAAAACCACCACATGCATACTGGTGGAGGAAAACAGAACTGGTGCGGACATGGAGGGCCCAGCATGTGTGGGAGAGTCAAAGTCAGGCAGCAGTAGAAAAGGGTTTGTACGGGGCCGACTGACGAGGGTCTAGGAACTGGCGCAGGCGCCCATCTGGCAATGCTCTGGCGGATGAATGCATTGAGAGCCCTCTGCCTCCGGCTACCGGTGTGGGCGGAGAGCTGACTCTGCACTGCCTTGGGGTGAGGAGGACCCCACAGTCCCATGGTTGACTTTTCCTTATTCACACCACGAGGAAGTGCAGTGAGAGGACACCTGCACTCATCCATTGACCTCAAGAAAGTTAAATCACACCCCTGAGCCTCAGTCTTCTCACCTATGATATGGGATCACTGTTTTTTGCCCTCCATCATGGTATTTACCTAGCTAGCATCTAGCACCATGGGAGGGGAAACTGAGAATTAACTCTAAGAAGGGATTCGAAAGGACCCTGGGGAAGTGTGAGCCCAAGAATGTATTCCGATCCCCGAAACTGAGTGTCACCATGCTGTACGAAGAATGTGAAAGTGGGATTTTCTTTGTGAGGCTGGACAATTCATTTAAAAAGCCTTACTACATTGTTTAGATGTCTTTCAGTTACAAAGTTTTAGGAGAAGCCAGCCCAAGTTTACCTTTGAAAAAAAGAAAAAAGGTGATTGCATGGGTCTGAAAAGCACCCCTAGGGTGATTTAATCAGGGGTCTGAATACAACCACCACACCCAGTTCATCTCTCTTTCTCTCTGCACTAGTTTTCTCTACATTGCCTCCATTTGCAGACAGGTGCCCCCCTCATGGTGGCAAGGTGACCACCACAGCTCCAGACCTCACATCATCCAGGCTCAAGTTGAGTGGAGAATAATACCTGCCTTTGTCTCTGTTCCAGCATTTCTGCAAACACACCCCCTCCCATTGGTTTCAGCTAGAGACAGAGGAATGAGTGGCTCTGGCTCAGCCTGGGGCCCCGTGCTCTGCCCACCCAAGCATGAGAACTGAAATGTAGTGGAGAGAGGACTGGCTCTGCAAACAAAGATGGGGGCTGTTGTAATAAAAAAGTAGGGAGAGAAATGCTGGGGAGATAGGGTATCAATCAACACATGTCCCTCATCGTTGCCTTGACCTTCAGTTTGGGATACAGACTCCATCAGCAGCATCAAGCTGCTACTATGTTCTTCTTCTTTTTTTTTT
>RCUC01152100.1:0-26639 GCA_003697995.1 Taxidea taxus jeffersonii
CAGGGGGAGGAAGGGGTGCTCAGGAACGGCCGCTGGTCTCCTTGGCCAGATGGAATTCTCTAGCAAGTGGGACTGATGTGCCCCTGACATGTAACTTAAGAGTGGAGGGGGGGTGGGGTTTGTGATAAATGCATGTGTTTATGAATGTGAGTTCTTCCAAGCGCCGCAGCCCCCTGACGTGGGGTAGGGGAGGGAAGTGGCCTAGGCTCTTCATCAGACTCCCAGGGGCACCCCATCTCTGGGTGCACCCTTGGAGAGCTGAACCCGGTCCCAGGCACCCCTACAAGTCTTTGCGAGTCTGCTCCCTCCAATGTCCAGTGGCAAGGGTGGCCCAGGGAGCCCCTGGTTGGGCTTTCACAGTGAGGAGTCTCTGAGGGGCTCTCCCTTGCTCCAGACCCTCACCAGGGCAAGCTTGCTTGACCCTCCTGGACCAGTGTATGACCCCCAGGAAAACCCAGCACCCTATGTTGCATGTGACTTGCTGGCCACAGAGCCCAGATCGGCTGGAATGAATCTGGGAGAAGGAGAGAGTGTGGGGTCCTGGCAGAGCGGGACAGAGTGGGAGCGGTGAGGGCAGAGATGGCAGCTGGTGGGGAGGACGTGGGTGAGCGCAGGACACCCTCAGGAGATGCTATCAAGATGGTGGACAGAGCAGGGCCTTGGGAAAGCTAGAGAAGCTAGGCACGTGGGGACAGGGCTAAGACCTGGATATGGAGGCCAGGACACAGCTGGAGTAGAAGGGCAAGGGCAAGAGTCAATGTGACCAGGCCTGGGGGCACTCAGGAGCTTGGGAGAGGCTGCATAGGGGGATCCTGTGTGCCCCCAGGACCTAAAGAACAGTGTGTTGGAGCAAATGGTTGCAGAGGGCTCAGGCGGGGCAGGAATTGTCTGTGGCCCAAGGTCTAAAGCCCTTCCCCCTGCCCCTGCAAGTCTATCTGGGGATTAGAAAGATAAGATCTGTGCCCTGATTGGCCTGGTCAGCCCCTCGAGGGCATGAAGAACCCCCTAGCAAGGGACTCCTCTCTGGGCCCTAGGTATGGGCAACTGGTTGAGGTGCACAAGTCTGTCCAGGACAAGCCTGATCCTGAAGCTTCCAGGAGCTGCTGGTGGCCCCATGGAAGATCGAAGGTAGAGATGGCTGTCGGGGAGGGCTGGGGCCATGGAGCAAGGCGCCTATCAGGCTGAACTCCGCAGTGCCCGCTGTCTTAGGCCAGGACAGGAAGGCCATTCAGAACCAAGTTGCTCTGGCCCATGAGAGGGGCTCCCACACCATCCCCAGATACCAGGTGCCGTGCTGGGTGCTAAGGAGATGGGCCTCGAGCCTTCCTGGAAGAGGAGACATTTGGCTGGGCTTGAAGGATGAGTGAGATAACCACAGGGGCCAGGTGTTCTCTGAACAGAAGGCAAAGTTCAGAAAGAGGGAAGGGGGTATGGTCCAGTAGGGAGGGGATCCCTGCCATCATTGGACACAGACTGCCAGCCTCTCCCCAGGAGCTGAAGCTGAGTGTTGTCCTTACCCAGGGACCAGGGTGCTGGGCCGTACGTAGTGGGTCCAGAGCTCAGGAGGGGCCAGAGGGACAAACTACTTATCCATAGGCTGGAGGTCTGTGGGAGCCCGGCCTTGGCCGTACCCTGGGCCTGGAGCCCAATACTTTAATTTTATAGATGAGGAAGCTGAGGAGAGTGAGAAGCTTGTCCACAGTCACACAGCATGGCCTCCCAGGTTAGCAACCGAGCTAAGAGTCAAGCAGATTACTGAAGGCTTGGGGAGAGTGAATCAGACCTTTCCAGGTTCCTTGAGACTCGGCCCTAGTGACCTTGGGAAGTCCTGCCCACCCCAGGCCTCCGCATCCTCCTCCATAAAAGACCAATGTTGGACGGTCCCAGCTCCACAGGACCTGCTTGTCTGCTCTTGGCTCAGTTTCTCAGTGTGGCGGAGCCCCAGGAAGGCCAGGTGCCCTGGGGCTTCACAGTCTGGGGTGCAGGTGAGCCCTCGCCCAGGGGGAGAGTGGAGTCTGGTGGGAGGAGCAGCCTGAGGAGCTTGGCAAGGCTACAAGTTCAATGGCAAGATCTTGGCTGTGGCTGGCTGGTGTGGCCAAGGACAGTGCTGCCCGGTTGCTGGAGCTTGGGACGTGAAGATCAGCAGTGTTTGAACAGCACGCACAGGCACTGGAGGGCTAGGTGCAGGGAGCAGGAGGAGGGGTGGAAAGATGTGGCAGTGGCACGTGGCTGGCTTGGCTGCAGTGGGGCCCTGGGATGCTTCCAAAGGAGGGGGTAGGGGGCTGTGGAGCCAAGAAAACCACACCCTGCAGAGACCAGGGTTAGGGCAGGGCTTGGGTGGAGGGAGAGCTGGAGAGGAAATCTTCAGCCCCAGCCAAACCCAGAAGTGCCCTCGAAGAGGAGGAAGACCTCCCCTCAGCCCCCTAGAGCCAGACTCCTGCTGGCTCTAACCCACACCAGTGGATTGCAGTATTTGGGAAGGCGTAGTGGGCTGATGGGAGTTGTAGTTGTTGACCCAGGGGCTGTTGGGAATGGTAGTCCATATCCCTCCAAGAGCTAATGGGAGTTGTAGTTCCCACCCTTTGGGGCTGATGGGAATTGCAGTTTATGCCCAGGGTACCTCAGTTATAAGACCTAGGGAGAGAGGAGACCGAATCACCCCCCACAAACCTTCCCCACGAGTGTCCCCCCCCACGCCTGCCCGGGGCCCTGTATTAGCAAGTGCTTCCTTCCCAGATGGCCGTGTATGTATTTTCTTTTCTTTTTTTGCTTTCTTCTTCTTTCCGTTGTTTTATTATTGTTTTAACAATAATAAGAGGGCCAGAGGCAGTCAAGCCCTGGTCAGGTCCTGGCGGCCCATGGGGGTTCTGGGGAGGGGGAGGGGGGGAGCCAGTGGGGGTCAGAGGTGGAGGGTGAAGAAAGAGAAAGTCGGGGAATTAGGGTTATTAGGGGAATTAGGGAATCAGGACTCATGTGTCCCAGTCCACTTCCCTCCTTCATTCCCACCCCTCCCCACCTCCCTGCCTCTACATGGCTTCTTACCACCTTGCCCAAAGTCCTATGGGACAGGACCCTTCTCCTTGCTCGCTCTTTCTCATGGACCTTGTCACCCCCCACCTTCAAGTTCTCATCTTCCCATGGCCGGCCAGCAATTAGCCTTAAAGCTTCCCATGATCATCCCCTCTCAAGTCCCCTCACCCATATAGCTGCCAGCCCTGTACCTCTTCCCCCAGCCCTCCTTCCCACTGCTCCCTGCCCCCCCCACGACACGCTGACACCAAGTGGTGGTAACAGTTTCTCAATGCCAGCCTGCACTGTGCAGATTTTAGCTTTGTGTTTAATGAGGGGGAGAGGGCACAAGTGAGGGAGGAGAGAGAGTATTCAGGAGGAAGCAAGATGTCCAGGGAGAGAAGAGTGAGGGAGGGAGATGCCAAACAGATAGACAGAAAACGTGGTACGGAAAAGTTGTTTTTTTCTTATTTTTTCCGGGAGAACCCGCTTACACAGCTCTGTTTGTAATTTTTTTCTTCATGCTAAAATCACACGGCCTATTTGTTGATGTAAGTTGCCTGAATTCCGTGGTATGCTATCTTCTTTTTTAAAAACAAAAGAAAAAAAAACAAAAGCAAAAAAAGAGAAAAATCTAGAAAAAAAAAAAACCCTAAAAGATACTGTTGTTAGGTTTGTTTAAATGCTGCTCTTGTATCTGTTTTTAAGCCTTAAACCGGTAGAGTTTTTTTGTTTTTTTCCGTTTCTTTTCGATTTCCTTTTCCTTTCTGTTCCTTTTGGTTTCTTAAGACAAACAAAAGACCAAAACCCAGTGAGCCACAGAGCCCGTGCGTGGGGCACCCAGGGCATTTGAGCCGCTGCCCGCTTAAAGCGCAGTGCTCCGGACGGCTGGCGGGCGGGCGCGGCCCGCTCTAGTCTCCGCCAAAGCCAATTGGAACCGATTTGGGTGTGTGAGGCTGTTGTTTCTCTCTCGTGCCGGCCACCTGCACCCCGGGCCCTCGCTGACACCCTGTTTTTTCTCTTCTCTCTCTTGTTCTAGGAGGAGAGTTAATATTGCCCATTATCACGGAGGACTCCTTAGACCCCCCTCCCGTGGCCACCCGGTCCCCCTTCGTGCCCCCACCCCCCACCTTCTATCCTTTCCTCACGGGCGTGAGCGCCACCCAAGACACCCTGCCCCCGCCTGCGGCCCGCCGCCCGCCCGCCGGGGGCCCGTGCCAGGCCGAGCAGGACGACAGCGACTGCGAGGAGCCCATCGAGGCCTCGGGCTTTGCGTCCGGGGAGGTCTTTGACTCCAGCCTCCCGCCCACGGACGACGAGGACTTTTACACCACCTTCCCCCTGGTCACGGACCGCACCACCCTCCTCTCGCCCCGCAAACCCGCTCCCCGGCCCAACCTCAGGACAGATGGGGCCACGGGCGCCCCCGGGGTGCTGCTGGCCCCCTCCGCCCCCGCCCCCAACCTGCCTGCGGGCAAAATGAACCACCGAGACCCGTTGCAGCCCTTGCTGGAGAACCCCCCCCTGGGGCCCGGGGCCCCCACGTCTTTCGAGCCGCGGAGGCCCCCTCCCCTGCGCCCGGGCGTGACCGCCGCCCCCGGCTTCCCCCGTTTGCCCACAGCCAACCCCACGGGGCCCGGGGAGCGCGGCCCGCCGGGCGCCGTGGAGGTGATCCGGGAGTCCAGCAGCACCACGGGCATGGTGGTGGGCATCGTGGCGGCGGCGGCGCTCTGCATCCTGATTCTCCTCTACGCCATGTACAAATACCGCAACCGCGACGAGGGCTCCTACCAGGTGGACCAGAGCCGGAACTACATCAGTAACTCGGCCCAGAGCAACGGGGCCGTGGTGAAAGAGAAGGCCCCGGCCGCCCCCAAGACGCCCAGCAAGGCCAAGAAGAACAAAGACAAGGAGTACTACGTCTGAGCCCCGGCACCGCGCGCGCGCACTGCCAGCTGTGCCCCTCCCGGGAGGGCCCGGGACAAGGGTGCAGCCCTCTCCCTGCTGGAGCTCTGGGGACCCGCTCCCCGGCTGCCTCAGACTTCTCTCACGAAGACGAAACGCAAAAAACAACAACAACAAACCAACAAAAAAAACACAAAACAAAACAAAACAAAAAAAAGAAAGGAAAGAAAAAAATGAAAAGAAAGGAAAAAAAATGAAAAGGAAGAAAGAAAAAAGAAAAAAATAGAAAAGGAAACCCCGAGCTCATCCCCTTCCTCTGGCTGTCCAGTGCAGCGGCGCTGTCCGTCCTGGGGCTGTCTGTCCCTCACCGCTCTTCGCCCGCCCTGGGCAGGGCACATGCTCACAGCCCTGGGTTGATTTATTTTTTTAAGGGGGGGAGGGTAGTTGTATTTTGGTGGGGTTGGGTGGGAAGGAAGGCTGGGGGTTTTGTAAGGTGTCCACTACTGGTCTTGTTCATTTCCTCCATTTTTCTTCCTCCCCCTGTCCCTCCTGCCTTCCTTCTCTTCCCAAGCCCTCTGGCCCCCATCCCAGGCTTGCTGTGTCTCTCTGTCCCCACCCTCCCTCTCCACTTCTTTTTTTGTGTGTCTGGTTTCTCCCTTTCCTACCTTTGGGTTTCCAGAGTCGGTGGGAGAAGGGCGGGCGGGTGGGCCCAGTGGCCCAGCGGGAGGGCCCAGTGGCCCAGCGGGAGGGGAGCAGGGGCAGGGTGGGGCAGTGGGGTGGCCCCCCCCAAGCGCCCCCAACTCTGCCCACCAAGGGGAGGCGCTGGCCTGGTGCTGCCCAGGGAAGGGGCTCGGGGCCTGGAAAGGCCTGTTCTGTCGTGTGCCGCCGGGCGACGTGCATTGATGGGGAAGCTGCTGGAGGAGCAGGGGTGGGGGGGCGGGGGGCGGGGAAAGGCAAATGCAGATATATATTAAAGACAAATTATCTAGATACCGCGAGCAGCAGCCTGTGGCACCCGTTGGGCACGGGCATCAGGGAAGAGAGAGAGCCGGGCATTGCCCGCTGACTGCTGGGGTCACTTCTCTGCCCACGGGCTCCCTGCTCCCCCAGTTTTTTTTCTCTCTTTGTTAACAAATGTGTCTGAGTCTTGGAAAACACCCCAACCCCGGAAATGTGTGGGAAAAGAAAACAAAAACTTTCCAAATCCAACGGTCCTGTGCAGTTTTTTGGGGGGTGGGTACTGTTGGGACATGGGTCCTGGCTCCGGTCTGGGGTTGGGGCACAAACTGGCCAGTGAGAGCTGGTAAGTAGCCTCCAGAGTCTTGGGCTGAGCACGGTTTTGGGTTCCTGTGGGCGGCCTCTCTTTGTCTCACCCCCCATGTCCCTCCTGGCTTGAGGATGGGACTGGGGACCAGCTGGAGGGTGGCCTGGGGGAGCCCACCCACCCCAGAGCCTCAGGACAAATCCCCAGAGGCAAGAGCGTCCTGTTGCCCCCTAGTGGTTAAAGTGTGTCTATGCTCTTTGTGCGTGGGTCTTGCAAGAGCGCTGGGGTTTCTAAAGCTCTTGGGGACGCTGGTGTTATTCCTGGGTGACAAGAGCTTCAGTGGCTGAGTCCGCATTCACCCCCAGTTCTGCCTAACTCGAGAGTCTCTGCTTTTTCTGCATCTCTAAGGATTTGGACCTTATCATCTGTAGCCCTCCCCCCACCCCCCCACCTCCTGTCCACACTGGCAGACTGTGGGTAGGTCCTGGGGCTCCAGAACCTCACCCCCAGGTGTTTGCTCCTTCCTGGAGACACTGGACAGGGCCATGGTCCCAAACACCCTGCAAGGCCAATCTGTACTTGCTAAGCTCAGTGGCAAGGAGTAGAAACTTGAGGCGAGGGCTGTGCGTACCTGAGGCCCCGGGCCTGTGGGCATTCTCTGGGGAGCAGAGTGTGGGAGGTCTTCACCTCCCACGTGGCAGTGGTGGATGGCCACGCCACTGGACACATGAGCCGTGACTCAGCCCCGCTTCTGCCGCTTGGGTCTCCTCCACTTTGTGCTGGCGGGTCTCGCCTCCCTCTCCTGGCTCTGCTTTCTCGTGCCTTTGGCTCGCCATCACCCTTCACCCCTCGGGTCTGCTTTGCGAGCTTCCAACCGCAGCTTCCAGCTCACAAGTCTGGCCCACGTTTAGGCGGGGATCCCTCTCAGGGTCCTTGGGCTTGATGTCCACAGGAGTTAGGGCTCCCCCGCCTGCCTTCCATCCTGGAATGAAGCTTTTGTTTGAGGATCCTCCTTAACCTGGGGTGTTTCCCCAGGAACCTTTGAGAGCTCTTCCCCAGACTCTTGTCACTGGCAGGAGAGTGAGTTCTCCTGCAGCCGCCCCCCAGGTGTGGATTTCCATAGACTTGGCCTCCCCTTGCCCTTCTGAACCAGCCACCCCGGGGAGGCATGGGCTCTACTTTCTCCCCCCACCCCCCCACCCCCCACCCCCCACCTTCCCAACCCCCCCGCTGCTCACAGTCTTGGAACCTGAGGTCAGCTCTAACCCCCTGTGGAAGCCAGGGGGAGGCCCTAACTCAGGGCAGTCTTGCCAGGACTTCCTGTCCCTGTGCCAGGGACGACCTTGTGCCCAGGTCTTTGACGGCTGCTCTCTCTGTCCAAGGGATGGAAACATCTCAGTTCCTCTGCCCCATCACCGCTAGCCAAAGAAAACAAATAGAAACTGGCAGGAGTTCTGTGGTACCAAGAAGGGAACATTCTTTTCCAGAAATTTCTAGAATTGTCCTAAACAGTGTATCAGAGTAAGGGACCGGAAAGAGGGACAGTGCAGGAGCTGGAAGAACGGGCTGCGGTCCTGGTCACTGCCATGCGGCTGTAGTGCTGGGTGTTTTCCTCTCTGTGTTGGGAGGCTAAGAGCTCCTGTCACTCGAGGGCTTGGTTGTAAGAGGAGAGATTTCTGGACTCTACCATTGACTCAGTTTATCCGTCTGTGAAATATGGTCTTCTCAGTCTCAGCTCCTTCATCTGGGCATCTGATGTTGAACTTAACACTGGGCCTGGGCTGAGCTTCTTGGGGTCTGGCTGGCCTGGCGGTGACCCCCAGGAGTGTGCAAACAGCATCTGGGGGTGACTAGAATTCCAGGAACTTTGTTCTTTGACACGTGGTACTTGCAAGGATATGTCCGGAGAGTCCACTTGGGGAGGACCGAGGACAGAGTTGGGGAGGAAGCTCAAAGTGGGATCTAGCTGATACCTTGACCTTGAAGACCACACAACCCCCCAGGGGAAGGAACACAAGCTCAGCCAGGGCTGGAACCCTTCTGGGAGGACATCCCTTTCCTGGACGTATATCTGGAGCCGAAGGAGCCTGCATTGCCCTCCCCACACCCCCTTCTGGGAGAGCTGCAGGCCTGGCTGGAGATAGGAGAATGGCCGAAGAGGGTCCTGAGCCACTGTCCTGTCCCTAGTGCCTGAGGCCTCTACTGCCATGAGGGGGAATGAGCCTGTGGGGGTAGCTGATGGGTTCTTCCTTCCCACACCCAATTCCCCTGGCTCTTCCATTGCAGGGTGCCGCTGCTGCCTCTGGGGTCGGGAGCTACCTGTGGGGAGCATTAAAAGAGAGGGTGTGGCCCAAGGCCTGCTGTTTGGGTGACAGTGTCCAGCTGGAAAGCGGGCCTGTGACCACTGCCAAGAGAGTCCCCTCTCCCTTGGCAAGGCACCCACTTCGCCATGGTGATGACACCCCCTAGCTGCCCAAGAGGGGCGGGGCCCTGGAACCTCCCAGCTTCCGGGTCCTGTTGAGTTCAGTGAGGGGAGGACATGTTGGAAGCAGGTAGGTCCTGGGTTCTAGAAGGCTGGGAAGGGCCCCTGGAAGGGCCAGGAGCAAGGCTGCTCTGAATGTGGGCAGAGGGGTAGCTCTGACCACTTGGTGAACCAGAGAACACTCTAGAGGAGAGGGGGAGCCATCTCTCACCAGCCCTGCATTCTCTCTTCTGGAAGCTTCTGGACACCAGGGGGCCCCAAGAATGCCGAGCAAGGCTAAGGAAATAGCTGGGGCTCAGCTGGGCAGCAGGCAGACAAGACTAAAAGTTCCGGGCAGGCTGAGACAAACTAGCCTTTGGGCAGCTTTACAAACATGATCCCCACTGCCCTTGTTCTGGGGTTCTGCACTGAGGGGCAGCCTGTGATGGCTGAAAGACATGATCCCACCCTCTCTTCTCCTGAGAGGCCCCCGGGCTGCGGCGGAAAGACCAGGCCAGTGAATGATCCTGTCTCCCAGGGGCAAGGAGCAGCGTTCTCTTTTCCTGCTCATCTGCATGTACGAGCACAAGTGTTCCCACCGCTGGTGTGTGTGTGTGTGTGTACGCGTGTGTCAGGGCACAGCCCTTCGTGGAGCTGCCCAGAAACAGTGACCCAGGCAGAAGCAGAGGCCACCTGAGCACAGCTCTGGGGTGGTGGGGACCCCAATGGGTCGCAGATGGCTTCCGCCTGCATCCACATTTGTTTTCGGGGAGCTCGGGCGTCCACCCCCTTCCATCTGAGCCCTTGTCTGGAGTTTTCCTGTAAGGGGTGCCAGGGGACTCTGCAGGGTCCTGGCTGGTTCTGAGAGCGCGGTGTCAGCCTCAAGAGGCTTCACTGGCTGTCCGGTTGTACAGTCTGAGGCCGGGGGGGTGGGCAGGGGGTGTCGTAGCCAGGGTTCTGGAGACCGGGGCTGGGCTCTTGATTCTACTGCTCCCGGCTGCAGGTCCTAGGCAGTCGCTTTCTCCGAGCCTTACTTTCCCATCTGTAAAATGGGCTGTCTTCCTTGAAGGGTTTGGGAAAAGACAAGGTGAAGCCTTGAGGATCCAGGGGGATGCCCAGTGCACAACAGGCTGGAAAGGGCTGATGCTCTCGCCTGGGAAAGGGCCAGCCCCTTGAGGAGCTCCCCAGAGCTCTCCACCGTCCCCACCTCCACCCCGAACCCGTGGCTCATCCCTGGAGTCAGCTAGGGGCTGTCATTTTTTCCTTTATTCCCTCTTTTGTCTCCCTTGCACCAGTGGGCCTCTGGCCAGGCTCTGTGTGGGAGCTGGGGTCAGGGGTAAGCAGGCCACCCCAACCCTCTGGGAACGCCGAGGCTGGCCGGGTGGGACTCTGGTGCGGGGCTGCGACTGTGGGTAAGGGTTTCATTATGGCCTCGGGCTGGACCCTGGGCCTGCAGATGGAGGCCATTGCCCTGGGTCTGGGAGGGACTCCATCAGGTAGAGAAGGGGTGGGGAGGATTGGCTCTGTGGCTGCAGTGTGGAGAGGGGCGACCGGAGGCCAGAGCTGTCTTTTGGGGACAGCTGAGGATCTGAGACTTGTGTGGGGCTCTGGGGCCAGTGCGAGGAGCTGGGGAAGTTTTGACCCTGGGTGATGGTGCCCTCCGAGCTTGGAGGGGGGCGGTGGGCAGCTGGGGGCCGTGAGCAGTGGGGAGGGGAGCGGAGGGTGACAGCTTCCAGAGGGTCCCTGCTCCTTCTCGCAGTCACGAGGGAGGGTCCTGTGAGGGTGCACAGGGCAGCCGGCAGCCAGAAGCCGTTCTCTTGGGCTTTCTCTGTTGAAGGTGGCTCCTCAGGCAGAGAGCGGCCGCCCCTGGGTCCTTCTAGAGATGGGGGCCTTTGCCGTCCTGCCTTCTCCAAAGGAGAGAAGGTGCCCCTCCCCGTGTCGCTTTGCAGAATTCCCGGGAGGCTTAAAAGTATGTGGATTTCAGGACAGTGGGTCCTGGAGCACTGTGCGTCGTCTTCTTTACCGCCCTATTCAGACACGAAAGACAAGAGGCTTGTGTCTCCTGGGTACAGTGTGACCTCTGAGTCCTGCACTGTGGCCTCCTGAGGACTGGGGCGGGACTCCTGCCCTGCTCTCCGGAGCCCAGGAAGGAGCTCCCTGAGAGCGTCCTGGGGAGGGGGTGGTGGTGACAGCCCTGCCAGCCACCCAGGGGTTTCAGCGGGAGTCTAGGGCCCATGAGGCCACCCAACAATGCCCATCGCACCCTTGGCCCTCCCCCTTCCGAAGGACTACACACATCTTTCCCCTTGACCTCTTGTAAGGTGGATCAGAGGGCGGGCCAGCTATCAGGACCTCAGATGGTGGCATGAAGGGCAGGAGACCGAGTCCACACTGCCAGCCAGGAGACCCAGCCTTTGGCTTCCCCTCTCCCACAAATGTACGTTGAGACTGAGGCAGACTTCTGCGCCCTGGAGTCTCCCTCTGCTCAGGGGAGGAGGTGGGGGCAGGGCTGCCCCATTCTGGGCTTCCCTGGGGGGACAGAGAAGGTGGCCCTGGGTGGAGTTCACTCACTGGTTCTGCACATCTTGAATGGTGTCAGGCAGCGGCAGGCTCTGGGTCTCCGGGAGCAGGAGGGCAGCCAGGCCGCTGAGCACGGGCACCCCACCGTACACCAGCAGAGGAAGCGAGCGCCCGTGGATGGCCAGCAGCCGGACCAAAGGCCCCAGGATCGCTCCCCCGCGGGCTGCCATCTGGCCCAGACCCACCGCGGTCATCCTGTCATCGCAGACACACTGGTGAGGGCCCCCCCACCACTCGTCCAGGGTGGCCCAGGGGTCCAGGCTGAGCTGGGACGCACCTGGGCGGCCCTGAGACCACGTGGAAGGGAGATGGCGGTGGGAATGGCCGAGGCTGGGGAAGACTGTCCCCACCATGCCCTCCCAGCCCCAGGTGCCCCCTTACCTGAGGACAGTGGGGAAGAGCTCCCCGGTGTAGATGCTGACGCACGTGAAGGCGGCCCCCACACTCCCAAGCCCCAGCACGGCCAGGGCTGAACGCAGGGCCCCCATCTCTGCGGACAGAGATGGGCATAAGCGAAGCTGGTGGCAGAGCCCCGAGGTCAGATGGGGGCTCTCTCCAGTCCAGACTCCTCCCCGACCTCCCAATGTCTGTGACTCAGCTCTACCTGGGTGTCCCCAGAGCATGTCCCGAGTGACCTCATGGCTTTATTCACTATCCCCAAACTGCCGCCCACCCTGACACCCGGAGCCAGATCCCCGGAACACTCCTGGACCCCCTGCTCCCCACCTTCCCCCTGCACGCGGGCTCTGAGCCATCTCTCCAGGAGGCCCTGGCAGCCTCCTTCCTAACTGGGTCTCTGCTCTGGTCCAGCGCCCTCTGTTCCTGGCTCAGCTCCCCCAGGTCGGGAAGCCTCGAGCCCCTGCCATGCTCACTGAGAGGCACGAGCGTGTTGGCCAAGATGCAGAGTCCTGACAGCACCAGGGACCCGGCCTGGGTGGGCCGGCGGCCCAGACGGTTCAGCAGCAGCAGGGAGACTATCTTGGCCGGGATGTCCACGACCCCAATGAGGACCTGGAGCAGGAAGATGTTGCTACCCAGAGCCTGCAGATCCAGGGCCAGGCCGTAGAAGGTGAAGCCAAAGGCGAACCTGCAGGGCGGGGCCAGTGGCGTCAGGCTGGGGGAGTGCTGCTCACGGCTCATGTGTTCCCAGACTCGTTTCCACCCTCCTCCTGCAGGCTCCGTGTAGCAGTGGGGTGGACTCTGTAGACCACCTTTCCCTGGGCTTCTCTGTGAGGTTTGGCCAATGGGAGGCCCTGATGGGAGGCACAGGTGCACCGGCCCTGGGAAGCCTGGACGGGATATTCCCTCCTCCTTCCCTCTAGGTGCCACATCCCGTCCCGTCCATGGCTGCGGCTTCTGCTGAGTGTATCTTTCCTCCGTGGCCTCAGCGGTGCCAGTCCTTGTCGGGTAGCACTGGCTCTTGGGCTCTGATAATCCCCCCCCTCCCCGGCCCCTCCAGACCAGGCGGGTGGGCGCTGGGTGGTTCAGTACCCGCCCCCCCACTTCCTCCTGGAGCCTGACCACTAGAGGGGAGGTGGCGGTGCTGGCAGGACCGTGGGCCGACAGGGGAGTCATTAGAGACCCCTGGATGCCAGCCAGAGCCCAGGGTCTCCAGTGAGGGTGGGTGTTGCCAGGGACAGCCCGAGGCAGCCCAGAGGCGGAGGCTGGAGCGCCCGGCAGGACGGGGTTGAAGGCGCGTCTGTCTACCAGCACAGAGTGCAGACGCAGGTCCGCAGGCGCAGTCCAGGCGTGCAGAACAGGGCTCCCAGGCTGGGGGAGGCCTGGCGCACACTCAGCTCCTCCTGCATGGCTGACAGCAAGACCTGCAGGGGTGGGGTGGGGGCGCCCCCTCAGCACCGGGAGCCCTGCGCCAGCCCTCCTCCCCCTGACCCTCCTCCTCGGGGGCTGTGCAGGGCCAGGGACAGGGTCTGAGGGTTGAGCTCACCTCAGTGCTCAGCGCATCCTCCGCCGCCATCTTCCGGTTGATGGCGGCCACCCTCCGCAGCTCCCGCAGGCCCCGCTCCAGCCTGCCTGTGATGAGAAGCCATCGGGCAGACTCTGCCAGCCACCTGCAGGAGGTCGTGGGGGGGGACACAGGAGGGGGCATTGCCTGTGGCTCCCAGGGCCTGGCCCGCACAGCCTCACTGCCCCTCTGTCTCCTTCTGTCCCTGGGGGTGGTGTCACCGGTGCCCACAGGCCCCAGGCCCAGGGAGGCCATGCCATTTGACACCCTCCTCTCCCTACAGGCCGCCCTTTCTGCCTTTTTCCTTCTCCCTCTCGGATTGTGGTGGGGAGGCCCTGTCCCCCACCCCCCCGACCTGGTGGCCTTTCACTTGCCTCACCTGGTAACCAGGCCTGGAGGAACCCATGTGCCGTAAGGACCCCCCAGTGGTTACAGGACAGCAGACCTGTGAGGTCCCCCGGCTCCCGTCCTGCCAGGGTCCCCTCCTGTCTGGAGCCTCCCTGCTGTCACACAGCCTTCTTGCCTTAGCTGGCTCCTCCTCCAGGGGCCCCCTCCTTGCAAACAACTTCATGCCCAGCCAGGGGCTCAGGCCTGGGGCAGGGTCTTTGGTCCTGGCGTCACCAGGCCCCTCCACCTGCCCCCAGGCAGCCACCAATTCCTGTCACCCTCCAGTACCCCTTGCACCTGACCCCTCCCCATTGCCCTTGCCTCACTTTTGACCCTGTCGCCCATGCCAGGATGTTAGCGAACCCGACACATCCCAGCTCCCCCTCCTCATGCCAGGACCCAGGCCCTAACACTAACCTCACCCCTGCAGGCCTCAACAGCAGCCCAGACTGCTTGCACCGGCCCAGCCCACCGAGTCCCCTGTCGTGCCCACCAGGCTCCACTGGCTCCTGCTTCCGGGCCTCTGCTCAGGCAGGACCCCCCAGCCAGGCCCCCCTTTCTCCCAGGAGCAGCAGCCAGGGGTGGGGCCGCCTGCTCCACGTGTACGGGGCCCTGAGGTCCTCCAGGGTTGGCAGAACCAGGGAGAGAAGGGGGACTCA
The DNA here is from genome assembly GCA_003697995.1 of Taxidea taxus jeffersonii. NCBI lineage: Eukaryota > Metazoa > Chordata > Mammalia > Carnivora > Mustelidae > Taxidea > Taxidea taxus. The sequence goes on from RCUC01152100.1 coordinate 14,229, forward strand.
AAGCACACATTGGAGGTAGAGTTGACAAGACCCAGTGACCTGCCGAACCTGAGGTGGGGGGACGGGGAGGGATGGGGAGGACGTGTCATGGTGACCCTGACCCTGGGACCTGGTGGGTGGGGGCTGCTATCCCTGCTACAGAAGGCTTGGAACAGAGCCGGTGGGGGTGTGATGCCAAGACCCTGTCACGGAGATGTCACACAGCGGGTGGGAAACAGGAGGCTAGAGGCCAGGGAAGAAGCAGGACCGACGAGGGAATTCGGGGTCTGCAGCACGTGGAGGGAGTCAGAGCTGGGGGCCCCCAGTTGGGTGGCCTGGGAGAGAGCACTGGCACAGGAGCACCCCCTCACCGCTGCAGGGGCCATGAGCCGTGGGAGGCTGGATCAGCCTCAGACAGCCAGGAGGGGTGCCCTGGACTCCACATCATTGACCTTCGCCCTTCGCCCTCCCGCCTCCACTCTGCTGGGACGGGACTCAGTCCGCAGAAGGCCACTTGTCAGGCAGCACCATCTCCTCTCCGAGCCAGCGCACCTGGTGTGGGTCCCCTGCTCTGGGGAGTGACTGCGAGTTAGGTGCTTGAGGCTCTGTTGGAACAGCTTTCGGCTCTATCCTGTTGGGCTTGGAGAGGTGTGTGAGTCCGCCCTCCTCCCAGTGCAGGAGCCCCATTCTCCCCTGGGCTTCTGCTGGCCTTCCCTCGGCAGTGACCACAATGGCCATGCAACTAAGTTGCTGGGTCTGTAGGTGAATGAGCCAGGCTCAGCTCTGCCCTAAAGGGCATCCATCCACCCACCCATTCGCTCACTAGTTTATCATCCACCCATCTATCTGTCTGTCCGTCTGTCTTAACCAACTGAGCCACCCAGGCGTCCCTGTCTGTCTGTCTATCCATCCATCCATCCATCCAGGAGGCCATCCAACAAATATTTACTCTGTACCTACTCTATCTCAGGAGTTCAGCAAGAGCCACGCCTGATTTATTTCCAGGCAACGCAAGGGCTCCCTAACCTCTCACACGCGGGAGCCCTGTGTGGGTACCCTCTGACCACTGGGTCTCCGTCCCTGTTCTTTAGTAACAAGGTCGGTGCGTAAGGCTACCCAGGGCTGTGTGCACACCTGTGCGCGCTGTATCTTCGCATCTTACCCCACACATGCCAAGGCAAGCAGGGACTCAAGACAGAAAAGGGTCAAGAGGTGACGGGAAGGAAGGGCGGGCAGAAGGATGAGTAGAGGAGGAGGCACCTGGGAGGAGCAGGGAGGGGAGGGGTGCCGCAGGCACTTGGGTGAGCATCGTGGGCTGGTGGCCGTCAGCGGAGCCAGGCCCCTGGGCCTCCCATCTGGCTGTGCTCCCGGCCTCCTGCACCCTGGGCCCTCTGCTCGCCGGGTGGAGGGTGGGCAGGTCTTCTCTGAGGAGGGGGGATGGCACGCACCAGGAGTACACGAAGCAGAGGAAGAAGGGGGCGGAGACCACCAGCTGCAGCAGGGCCCAGTCCCGCACGCCGTAGGCCACAGCGGCCATCAGGACCTGGCCGAAGCTGAAGCCCAAGGCGTTCAGGGTCATCACCAAGGCTCGGGCGCGCGCCGACGTCCACTCCATCACTGCAAGGAGACCGCCAGGGTCAGCGGGGAGCCTGAGCCAGCCCTCCCTGCAGGGCCTGGGTCAGGGGACCTACAGAGCGTGCTGGTGTTCATCATGACGCCTGCCACGCCGAAGGCCGCCAGGAAGCGGAGCAGGCAGTACACGGGGAAGGTGGGTGCGAAGGCAGCGGCCGTGCCCGACACGGCCATCTGAAGGTAGTTCCAGGTCAGCACCAGCCTGCGCCCGAACCTGCGGGCACACAGACACACAGGCGGTGGCTGGATCCACGGTGCCCCACAGCACCAGCCACGGGGCTCTAGACCCCCTGGGCTTGCCTGTCGGGCAGAGGCGGGAGGGACCTGAGTTATCCACCCGCAGAAGGCTCGGCTGCACAGGCAGAGTCCCCAAAGTCCAGGCAGCTCGAAGGCGCGCTGTTCTGGCTGGCAGGGGGGCGCTATGGGAGCATGGGGGGCAGGGCGTGAGGGAAGGGGGCTGCCAGAGCCAGAGGCACTCACCTGTCGGAGGTGTGGCCACACACAGCAGCTCCCACCAGGATTCCAGACAGGTAGATGGACTGGGCCATGGGCTTCAGGGCATGGGAGTCACACACCAGGTCCCACTGGTGAGAGGAGTGGGAGCTGAGCCCAGAAGGAAGGGGGCAGAGGCTCTGGGTGGGAAGGACCATGTGAACTAGGTGGGGGCGGGTGGTCTGCAGACCTCTAGGGTGGTAGGGCCGGGCTGTCACCCTGTTGTCCTCTGGTCCAGGGTCAAGCCCTCTCTAGACTCGTTTGCTCTCCCCTGCTGCATGCACTCTGCAGAGCGACCCTGAGCTGGGGCCTTGTCCCCACTCCCCCGGGCCTCTCTGGTTCTACAAAGAGGCCCCTTCCCCTTGCTGGGATGGGCTGCCCCTCCCTCTTGCCCGAATTTGATTGGACTCTGGGGGGTCACCTGCCCCCTGACACAGGTGGTGGGGAGAGCTTCCTGAGTCACGGTTAATCAGGCCCGGCCTGGCTCTCGGTACCATTCAATCTTCCACAAGCCCAAGTCCCCTGCTGACTCCCCAGACTCCCCCTCTCCTGTAGGGCAGGTGATGTACTGGAAGAGGGGCTGGAAGCCCACCTGTGGTGAGTGAGGAGGTGGGTCCCTCCCAGGACTGGGCCATTCTGAGTCCAGTCAAATATGAGCTCTGACCTTGGCTTCTCAAGTGCCAGGACTCTGGGAAGGTGTCAGGAGAGGCTCTTACCTTGGCCACGATGGTGGAGGTGAAGGTGCTGCGGTCGTAGACCCAGCCGTCCACGCACGGCTCCGTGGCAGCCTCGCTCCAGTTGGTGGCCGTGGCGTTGGGGTCCAGGAGCTGCCACTGTGGTTGGCGGAAGCGGCGACACTGGTGGGGTTCACGGTTGGGGCCCAGTGGGATAGAAATGGTCAGGAGGTCCTTGGGGCCCAGGGCCCCAGGGACACTGGCCTGGGCAGTGCTGTTGTCCAGGAGGGGCACCCAGCATCGGTGGCTGGGCACGGCGGCCGAGAAGTTCTCCAGCATGCTCTGAGTGGTCAGCCACACGATGGGGACCACCAGAGCCACCATCTGGAGAATCTGGAACCTGCCCAGGCCACCCACTTGGTCCAGGAGCTCAGAAAATGCCATGGAGCCCACTCGGGGAGCCCAGTGGAGTGCCCACTTCACAGAAGCTGGCTCGGGGCCAAGGAGTCGATGTCGGGAGGTTGTTTCCCCCACAGCAGCACCTGCTTTGTCAGCTGAGAAGTCTGGAGCATGGCAGAGGCCACCTCCCTTGCTGACTCTGGGTCAGGGCTCTTCGGATGTCTGCCCAGCAACGGTCACTCGGGGTGGTTCCTACTGGGACCAGGAGCCATGAGGTGTGATCCTGAAGCCACCAGCATCCTTCCAAAGATGCAGCTAGCCCCAGACCTCCTGGAGAAGCTGGTTATAGGAAGTGGGGAACATGGAGACTGAAAGCACCCAGACTAGAATTAAACTGTGACCAGGTGACATTTACGGAACAGGGGTCAGAAATCAGTCAAAGTTTAACCCAGCTCTGAGGGAGGCCCAGGGGCAGAGCACAGTGGTTCCTGCCTGGCAGAGAGGCCTGGCTAGGGGCACCTGTTCTCTGATAGGTGTGGGGGAGGCTTTGGCAGGGGTGCTGCTGTCCCCCAGCATCCCTGCCCACCTCACAGTGGGGACCATCCGGGGCTCATGCAGAGAGCCGCTGGCCAGGGACCTTACTGATCCTGGGACTGGTGTGAGTCTAGGAGTGACATCTGTGGACTGTGAGGACTTTAGTTGTGTGTGACGGGGGGGATGGGTCTGAGTCAGCCATCTGTACCTCTACCTCCCCCGATGTGGCCCTGCCCCCCCTCTACCCTCCCCTCTGTTGTCTGCTGCCACTGATGCCCATGCTCCCTTTGCTGTCCCTCTCTCTGAGCCCTTCATAGGACTCTGCAGTGTCTGCAGATGTGTGTGCATGATGTGTGGCAGCTGGACGAGGGGCAAGGGAGCAATGATGGTGACCCAGCCATTTCTTCTCCTGTGCTTTGGGGTATGAGGCCACCTATTTCAGGAGTAGCTCCCTTCCCATGGCTTTCTGTCTTGCCCACCCTCCCTCTGCCCATCCATACAGCGCACCAGGTACAACCTCTTTGCCTTCCTGGCCTCTGTGCTCCGACTCCCCCCATCACTTCCCCAGTGTGCCCTGGGCCAGCTTAATGGGCTCTGGTCCTTGCTCCTGTCCTTGCCAGTGCTCCCAGCCTGGGATGCCAACCCTGGGCTCAACTTTGGGCCATGTCCTACAGATACCACAAGTGCCTCCTCTTCTAGGGGCTCTGCTAGCTTATTCTTGTGCCCTCCTGGGCTCTAAGTCAGAGTGGAGCCCCATCTTTGCACTGGCCTGCACCCTTCTATCACTGTCTGACTGGTCCCATTTCCAGCCAGGTCCTGGAGGGCAGGGACACTTCTGTAGAGTGTCTTTGGGATCAGCACAGATTTGGACAGCAGGTGCAGGCCTGCTGGTTTTTAACAGCAACTTCTCTTTTTTTTTTTCTGAGGATAAAATCAACGTACACACCTTCTAGAAATTTCAGAAACTATGGAAAGGTACAAAGAAAACAAAGATCAGTCCTAAACTCACCAACCAGTGATTGCCACTGTTGACACTTGGCAGTAAATACTTCAGGAGCCTGCTCTGGTCATTGGCACGTTCAGCTTCCTCATTCTGGGCTGCAAACCAAGCTTAACCTTTCCTCTTGTAAAACCCAAACAAAAAGCCTCTGACTTTAACTAGCGATTCTAACCTGTTCACATTTATTGGAATTACTGTCACGTGTGGACTTCTGGTATGTTTTCTTCTTTGCCGTATTTTCCCTTTACATCTTGGTTTCCTTGTTCCTATTGTTTACTGAACCCACTGCATTTTCTTGCTCTATTTTTCTTCTGTCTTGGTTTGGCGATGGTGCATGGCATTTCTGTTAGCCTTCTATGGGAGCATACCCTCCCAGAGCTATTTTATGCCCCCTCCTCTTCCGTCCTCTCTCAAAAGATGTCCTTTCTCCTATATCACTAACGAAATAGAAGTCATCAGAAGCCAACAGTCTCATTCTCTGACCTGCCTCTGCCCCCGCCCCCATTCTGCCTTCGTTCCTGCCACCACGATGGCCCTTGTGCTCTCCCTCCTCATGGTCCCTTCACCGTGTGCCCTGCAGCCCAACTCTCCACCTGCTCCGGCCTCTTTGGCTTCTGTCTTTCCCTCCCTACTGGATAGTTCCCACCGATGTACACATATGCCAGTTTCTGGGGTCCCTGGCTGGCTCAGCTGGAAAAGCGTTTGACTCTTGATTTTGGGGTCATGAGTTCGAGCCCCACACTGGGGGTAGAGGTTACTTTAAAAAATAAATTAATATAATTTAATTTTTTTAAAAAGCCCAAATATGTCATTTCCTCCCCAATTCTCAGGAAAGTCCCTTCCCTTTTTATGCCCCTCTTCGGCACCCACCTCTTTTCCTGATACCATTTCTAGACAATCCCACAAAAGCGTTACCGGCATTCGCCTCCAATTTATCTTCCCATTCTTTTGGGGATAGATTCCCATCGGGTTCTTGTCCGTGTCACACCCCAGTCCCCAGTGACCTCACTACCGCTGTATTTGGTGACTTTTTCAGCACTTACTTGAGTCAGCACAGCCTCTGGCCCTTCCCCCTCTGGACGGCGCTTCCCAAGCCAACACACTCAGCACCTGCTTCTGTCTCCTTCGCTGGTTCCTTGTCTTCCCTGCACACTCTCAGTCCTTGGTCTTCTTCCCTATTGTTGGCACAATTCACATCTTCGAGGACCTCTCCTTGCAAGGTGCAAGGTTCGCCTTTAATCCAACTGCCAAGCTTGGGGATCTGCTGAAGAACTTTCTAGGACCCAGGCAGAGACGCTCCTGCATGAGGGCACTGTGTCAGCAGGTGGCCCCCCCACCCCGAAACTGGCAGAAGCTGGCAAAGGGTGAGAATTCTTCTTTTTGCTCTTTTTTGAAATTTAAATTCAATGAATTAACATATAATGTATTATTGGTTTCAGAGGTAGCAGTCAGTGACCCATCAGTTTTATGTAACATCCGGTGCTCATTACATCACATGCCCTCCTTAATGCCCGTCACCCAGTCCCCCGTCCCCCCACCCCCCTCCCCTCCAGCAACCCTCCATTTGTCTCCTATGATTAAAAGTCTCTTATGGGGGGGCGCCTGGGTGGCTCAGTGGGTTAAAGCCTCTGCCTTGAACTCAGGTCATGATCTTAGGGTCCTGGGATCGAGTCCCGCAGGGTCCTGGGATCGAGCACCACATCGGGCTCTCTGCTCCTCGGGGAGCCTGCTTCCTCCTCTCTCTCTGCCTGCTGCTCTGCCTACTTGTGATCTCTGTCTGTCAAATAAATAAAATAAAATCTTAAAAAAAAAAAAAAGAGTCTCTTATGGTTTGTCTCCCTCTCTGGTTTTGTCCTGTTTTATTTCTTCCTCTCTTCCCCTATGATCACGTTTTGTTTCTTAAATTCCACATATGAGTGAGATCATGTAATAGCTTTCCTCTGATTGACTTGTTTCACTAAGCATAACCCCCTCTAGTTCTGTCCTCGTCGTTGTAAATGGCAAGATTTCATTTTCTGATGGCTGAGAAATAGTCCATTGTCTACACATACACACCACATCTTTATCCATTCATCTGTTGATGGACATCCGGTCTCTTTCCATAGTTTGGCTATTGTGGACATTGCTGTTATCAACATTGGGGTGCTGGTGCAAAGGGTGGGAATTCTTACCCGAGTCAGCTCTCCTGGATCTCTGTGGAGCCCTGTTGAAAAGGAAGGTACAATGTCACACTGTCCCTTCCTTTCCAAATCCATACTCTTGTGAATTCAGGTTCCCGTTGGCTGTCCATCTTTTCTCTCCTGGGGAGAGCTGTAGCCTCCTTGTCTCCGGTTTTGTGTCCTGAGAACTTGCTTGACTTCCTGTCCAGAAGGGGGTGCAAGTTATCAGTTCTTGCATAGGCAGCCGTCGGGTTGGGGGCCCCCAAATATGGCCGGACAGAAGTGTGGGTTGCACGCCATTTGTAGCTGGGACCTTCCCGCCTGTTGCCAGCTCTCCAGGGATTAATCTCAGTCCTTTTTCTTTTGGCCATCTTTGGGGGTGGCGCTGGATCTTGGGAGGGTCCTATCTTTCGCGCTATCTCTGGGGACACCTCTTGTATCCCTGGAGTCCTTCAGTACTGCCTGGGGTCTTTCCTCCCTGCTTCCACGGCAGCTTCACAAGACACTTGAAGGGATTAAACCGTAGTTCTCCAGTCAGAAGTTGATCACGGTGGAAGCTGATGTTCAGAGCGGGATAGGAATTCTTTTTTTTTTTTTAAGATTTTATTTATTTGACAGACAGAGATCACAAGTAGGCAGAGAGGCAGGCGGAGGGGTGGGGGGAGCAGGCTCCCTGCTAAGCAGAGAGCCCGATGAGGGTCTCGATCCCAGGACCCTGAGATCATGACCTGAGCCAAAGGCAGAGGCTTAACCCACTGAGCCACCCAGGCGCCCCAAGGGATAGGAAATTTTAGAAAGAACTTCTCCCCTAAGCGAAAATGAAACTAGGTAGCCAGAGAGAAAGAAACCCTTCCAAAGACATACAGCTCTAAATTTAGAACACAGGAATTTTTGATTTCCATCCCAGCTCAGGATCTTCTCCCTGATGAAAAGAAGCAAATTGAATATAATGTAGCTGGAGGGGTGGGTGATCCCCTGGATATGGTTAGGACTGGAAGGCATTCTGAGTCCTGGACTGGTGAGCTCACCTAGGGAGCAACCTTTCCCGGCAGAGATGAGGTCTGAGACGGAGCCCCTGGTCTCTAGTTTTTAGAGGTTGGGAAGAGGAGGAGCCTGCAAAAGCGAGTGGTTTCGATTATGAAGGAGGGGAAGACAGGGACGAGGAGCACAGGGGGAGGCAGGTGGGCGAAGACAGAGGGGAGATCACGTCGTAGAAAGGCGTAGCGTCCCCTGCCCAGAGAGCATCAGGTGTTCCCAGGAGCTTGCGTCCGGCCCCGAAATGGGCACAGACGCCGTGTTCGTCAACATGGGTTTTTCTTGGACCTGGGGATGCACCGTGGACATCTTTCTGACTGGATTGTGCAGCAGGGTTTTTTGTGATTCCTCCCAACCCCTGATGTCCTGCGGTGACAGCAGCTGCCTCTGGTCCCAGGCCAGGCAGGAGAAAGGGCAGGCAGGAGCACTTACTGTCAGTGACTCAGCAAATTCCCCAGGCAGCTGGCAGGGCCCGCGGAACCCAGGCAGGTGGCTGGATTGCTTCTGCCTCCAGGGTCCCCAGAACTCGGGCCACAGTATGAAGGTGGCATTAGAGCCTCCCCTCTCCTACCCCCCCACCCCCTGCCTTCCCTCATCTCCAGGGGCTGGATTCTTTAAGACGGGCCCCCAGTTTGTTATCCCTGTGCAAAGCCTTCGATGACACCCCAGTGCTTCAGAGGCAAGACCAAGAGGCCTGGAGCCTCCTTCTGTCCCCCTCAGAGCACCCTCATAGCCTTCACTGTGCTGCCTCTTTCCCAGGGCCTGGGCCCTGCCCCCACAGAACACGGCTTGCTCCTAAAATGCCCTGCATGCTGTCTCCTCTTGTTTGCGCTTCTGTCCGGGGGGCCACTGCCGCCAGCCCGCCCCGCTCTCCCAGCTTCTCCCCTGCCGCCCCTGTTGTGGCCTTGAGCTCTTCCCTCCATCAGATAATGGCTCCATGCGTCCTAAGGGCCTACTCCGAGTCCTGGTGCCCTGGACAGTGCCCAGAGCAGGACCCAGCGTGCAGACCAGGGCCTGGGCACAGCACGGCTCGACAAGCCTCTAGTTCCTCCTCTGTGGAAAGAGCATCACGGACCCCACTTCACAGAGTTGCTTCTGGGATGAGAAGTCCTGGTTCTCACCTTCACCAGATACCCCAATACCCACGTGCTGGTGCCTGGAGTCCCGACGTCTCCAGAACCTCTGAAGATCTGGTCTCCTGGTGGTTCCTGGTTCCTGGTTCCGAACTGCTATTTTGGACAGGTCTGAAAGTCTGGAACTTTCCAGAAGAACACGGTGGCCCCACTGCTCCTTGTCACCAAAAAATGTGCCCCACATGAGGCCATAGGCTCAACTCAGAATTCCCCTCCCGACAGCTGAGCGATAAGCCAGTGTCTCGTGAAGATGGTGATGAGGGGCTTGTACCCAACGGTCGTTGAGTCTTTATTCTGTGTTGGAGACGATTCTAAGTTCCCTCCCTGTATCAACTCATTTAACTCTTCCAACAACCCTTCCAATGAGATATCCCATTCTTTCTTTTTTTCTTTTTAGGATGTTATTTATTTGACACAGAGAGAGAGGCAGCGAGAGAGGGAACACAAACAGAGGGAATGGGTGAGGGAGAAGCAGACTTCCCGCTGAGCTGGGAGCCCGATGTGGGACTCGATCCCAGGACCCTGGGATCATGACCTGAGCTGAAGGCAGATGCTTCACCAACTGAGCCACCCAGGCGCCCCTAGATATTCCATTCTTACACCTATTTTTACTCATGTGGAAACTGAGGCTCAGAGAGGGTAATCCAGGGCACACGGCTACTCTGTGGCAGAATCGGTCCTCCAGCCGGGTCTGCTGAGCTCTGGTAACTATGGTTTTAACTTCTGAGCTTGGCTGAAGGCTGGTGGGTAGCAAAGGAGGATGCCGGGAAGCCACTGAAAGGGCTCATGGCAAGCTCACTGACTCAGTTCCCATGTTCCTCTCCCTGGGGTCCTGCTCCCTTCTGATTGGCAGCCCCTTCCCGCAGACCCTCTTTCCCTTGAGCCCCAGTGCCCCCATTTCCTAGCTCAACACCTCCCGAGAGGGAGCCCCAAGTCAGTCCCCATCATAGCCCCACAGACCTGGGGCCAGAGATCCCTTTGCTTCTCCACTCCGCCAGCTTGGTCTCCTCTTGCACTGGACCAAATTTTAGCTCTACTTTTGTGTGGTCGAGAGACTCAGTAAGAGGTTTCCTCCAACAGAAACATGGTCTTCCCCAAGCTGACTTCCAGAGCCCCTGCAGAACAGCCCATTTCCCCCTTGCTGCACAGCACGGGGCCTGCCTCCTACCCAGCCCCAGGGGGGCCCCGGGCCCAGAAGCCTGGCCTCCTGTCCCTGGCACAGCTCCAGAGCCATCACTGGCATCGCCCACAGTAGGGTGCACTCTCTTCTGGCCTCGAGGCTGCTGACCCCCCGGGGCAGGTGTGACCACCTGCTGTAGCCATCGTCCACGCTGGCACCGCCGGGTGGGGGGCAGCCTCGAGTGGCCAGCTCAGAGCCATCTCCTCCGGCAGGTGGCCGGGGCTCAGCAGTGATCGCGCCGTGGCTTTAATTGGCTCCCTTGTGCGAGCTGTGGTGGCCTTAACCGCAGCCCCCCTGACTGCAGCCCCTGGCCCAGGTGCCTCCAGCCTGTTGAACAAAATCGCTTTAAATAGGTCAAGGAGAGTGCTGGGCAGCTTCCCTTTCATGTGCCTGGCGGCACAGGCACGTCTGGCCTTCCTGCACCAAAGGGACTTCGCTCTCCTTGCTGTGTCAAAAAGATCTTTCATGTTAAAATTCAACGGAGAGATGTTAACCAGCTCGGAATAAGACTCATCAGAGCACGGGCTGCTCCAGCAGGCTGAACTTTGCCACGCTCTGTGCAGGGCTGGGCCCGCCGCAGCCGCTGGCTGGCACATTTCAACAAGGTCGGGTGCAAACATCTCCCCCACGGCCACCAGGCCACAGAGCTTGTCCAGAGAAGTGATTTTAGGCGGGTGTGAAGACAGGCTGGAGGTTTGGGGGGTGGAGGAAGGCAAGACAGGGATTTTGGCAAAATCCCTCTCACTTCGCCTGGAAAACATAGGGGCGGGATTTGCCGGGCAGTGCGCAAACACACTTGGGAGATCGGGAGTTTTCTTTTCTGCTTCTGGGGATGAGAAGCGCAGAGCTGGTGATCAGAGCAGCTGGCACGTTTCAACAAACCCATGAATTCTCCTGAAACCGGGGGCCATGTGGTCGGAAGGTTATGCACGAAGACTCTGGAGTTGGCCGCCTGGATTTAAATCCCTGTTCTGCTCAAGCTGTGTGACCTTGGGAAAGGAGTTTAACCTCTCTGTGCCTCAGTTTCCTCCTCTGTAAAATGAAGGCCATGAGAGTTCTGATCTCCTAAGGCTCCCGTGAGGACAGTGCGAGTGGGCACAGGGACAGATCACCTCTAGCAGCCCCCAAAGAGCAGCGAGCGGCCGTTATTAATGCTGCGACCAACATCTTTTATTTTCCTGACAATGAGGATGTGGGAGACACCTGGTCGCCCCAGGAAGCTAACTTGAGAAGGGTTCACGGGGAGCCGGGGTTGGCCCAGAGTCAGATCAAGCCGGGGTAGAGGTTGTTTGAAGGCATCGAAGACAACCCACAGACTCAGGCCACTGTAAATCTGGGTCAACTTTGAATCATCTTTCCGTGCGCGGCTCGTATCTGCTTGGCCGGTTTAACGGGGAGCTCCTACTTCCGGAGGAACAGTGCCTGCGTGAGTGTGCGGGGACTGGACCTTGGGGCTCACTCCCTGTCCATGCAGTTTGAACAAAATGCAGGAGAGGCAGCATTTTGGGGGGCAGCAGGCAGTGAAGTCGGGGCTTCCCAGCTTCTGGTTACTTCTTGTCCCTGCTGGAGTCTCCGTCTGCCATGCGGCTCGTGGCTCTCCCTGCGTGTCTATACTCATCACTTTGTATCCTAGAAACCCAAGGCCAGCTTCCAGCCTTTACACACTCACACTCGCACACGCATGCCTGCGCTGACACACTCACATGCGCACGCACGGCGGGCCTCAGTTGGGCAGGTTTGAGGAGACAGAAGGCGCTTTGCCCCCGTACCCATGAGAACATCCAGATGCCTCCTCCCTCCCTCCCTCCCCTCTCTCTCCTCGGCTTCCTCCCCCCACCCCACCCCTGCCCAGGTCTGCTCCTTCTATCCCAGGACCCTTCTATCCTCTTATCTTCTTTGCTGTAGTTTCTCCTGCAAGACCAGGTGTCCTCAGGGCCTCGCCTTCCCCCATGCGGGCCCCGGGTGAGGGTGGGGGGGGTTCCTCATGGAGACAGCGTATCCCTGAGGGGCGGTTCTCAGCTCTACCTCCCACCTCCACGGGGTACCAGGCTCTGGGGCCCCAGCCCGGCATCACCAGGCACTTTGGGGTGGGACTGACATCGCCTCAAATCCCATGAGCTAGGGGTATAACCACACCCCACTGGTCTTAAAGCAAAACGAGTTAACAACCTTCCCTGCCTGCTGACCTAAGGCC
>RCUC01152101.1:0-13788 GCA_003697995.1 Taxidea taxus jeffersonii
AGGAGATAATTATTAATACAGAGATGCAGTGACTAGTAGGCGTTGGTACCTGGTTCTCTTCAAGGATGCCTGGGTCAGTCTCAGAGCTGATCTGCCCATTGCCAACAGATTGCCATGCCAAACATAGGGTCACAGGCCCAAGGCAAGTGGATAAATAAATAAAGCACACTTCTGGGGAGCCAAGGCTGACTGCAAAGAGGTTCCCCTCGGCTGTCGTCAAATGTGGGGAGCAGGACCCAGGAGGGATTCTCTGACTTTAAGGCGGCAAAGAAGCCCAGAAAACATGAAGGAGCGTGGTTGCAAACGTCCTCAGTCTTGCTACCATTTTCTTCTGCTGCCTCACTCTCTGTTTCTAACCCTACTGACATGATTCCTGCCGCTCCAGGCTGTCCCGGTGCCCAGGCAAGGCAGACCAGGGGCAGCATGGGTTCAAGACACAGCAGCCCAGACACACTGAGATGCGGCCCCACGTTCCACCACATCTGTGTATTCTGGGGAGCAGGGCGCCGCTGAGCCTATGTTCTCATCACTCTTGAGATGATGGATTTACCTGGCAGAGGCTGTCCCTGGGGTCACGGTCCCTGTTACAAGTTCTTTTTACAGTTGCTTGCTTGATCCTCTGAGGGCAGCCCTGTGCCCTCTTCTACCTGCTGCCTGATGGATTTCCAGGAATAAGTTACCTGCTTGGTTTCCCCTAAGGATGTGTTAGATCTCTTCTGGAACATTCCATGGCTATTCCTATATGAGAAGTTTGTGTTACCCTTGCTGGATATTTCTGCTCAGTTGAACATTCACCTTTCCCTCATTCTCCCAGCACCTATTCCTAGGGATTAGGTGGGCTTCACTTCCCAGTGTGAGTATGTTTTATACCTAGAGGACCAGCCCTGAGATAACAGTTGATTCACTTCTTGCACCTGCCTCATTGCATACCTGCTAGGAATTGCTTTTTTTTTCTTCTTTTTGGCAGATGTGGGATGAGGGAAAGGAGGGAACCAGAAATGTGTTCTGTTGTTCTCCTGGTTAATTTCTCATTATTCTACAGGGCTGCATGGAAAATGATGCATCAGTAAAAACCAAATGATGGTTTATGATGCTTGCAGAGGAAAAGCAGATATTCTAATTAATGCCAGGGCTGAAAATAATCCCAAGGTGGGCTGACTTTAAAAGCTGATCAAGAAAAGGTCAAGGGGAACCCTCCTACACTGTTGGTGGGAATGCAAGCTGGTGCAGCCACTCTGAAAAACAGCATGGAGGTTCCTCAAAAAGTTGAAAAAAGAGCTACCCTACAGCCTAGCAATCACACTACTGGGTATTTACCTTAAAGATACAAATGTAGTGATCCGGAGGGACACGTGCACCAGAATGTTTATAGCAGCAATGTCCACAATAGCCAAACTATGGAAAGAGCCTAGATGTCCATTGATAGATGAATGGATAAAGAAGATGTGGTATATATATACAATGGAATACTATGCAGCCATCAAAAGAAATGGAATCTTGCCATTTACAATGACATGGATGGAACTAGAAGGTATTATGCTGAGTGAAGTAAGTCAATCAGAGAAAGACAATTATCATAAGATCTCCCTGATATGAGGAATTTGAGAGACAGGGTGGGGGAGGGGGGTTGGGGAGTAGGAAAAAAAATGAAACAAGATGGAATCGGGAGGGAGACGAATCATGAGAGACTCTTAATCTCAGGAAACAAACTGAGGGTTGCTGGGGGGTGGGGGGTAGGGAGATGGTGGTGGGGTTATGGACATTGGGGAGGGTATGTGCTATGGTGAGTGCTGTGAAATGTGTAAGCCTGATGAGTCACAGACCTGTACCCCTGGGGCAAATAATACATTATATGTTAATAAAAATAATTAAAAAAAAAGAAAAGGTCAGATAGGTAAGTACCCACATAGCACTGAAATCCTCATACTACTATATTCTTACTGAAGTCATATTTTCTCATTGAAAACAGATTTCAGTTTTTCTAGGAAATGCTCAGAGAATGTCATTGTCTTGTAGTCTTTGTGAGGGCTGGTCTTGGAGGTTGAAGAGCATATAATGTTAGTAGCAAAGCATGTTCAAAGCCGCCACAGATCACAAAGGCAGAGGGTTTCAAGTCATTTAATCAGACTGCTTTCCTGACACAGGTGGACCTACGAAGGAGAGTGGCATCGTGCACACGGTGTGTTTTCCAACCAGGTCTCAATTCCACGTGTCAGGAAAGCAATCTGGTGGTGCCAGTGTCTCTGTAACAAGCAGTGATTCCTGAATGTCAGGGAAGGTTTGGGCAGGTATCAGATGGCAATATGAAGGGCACGATTTCGGAGGTTGAGGTGGAAGGGACTCTAGTTGGCGATAGAGACATAGGTAGTATTTCGTGTATCCTTCAAAAGAACTTAGACTTGGTCCCTGCAGTAGAATGCAGCACGAATAAACTTTGGAATCAAATCCCAATTCTGCTGTTTACTAGCTTTTTAAATTGGGCTAATACCCCCTGAGCATCCCCATATCGAAGACTGGTAGGCTAGACTCCTAGGAGACTGTAATTTTCATTGTACCACAGCTCCTTGCCTTCTGATCCAAGTATCAAAGGACCTGAGATGATCAGGGGCTTTCAAAATGGAAGACAAAGCATGCTTTAGTTCACTGGACATCCAATGAGCAACTCTTCCATGTCGAATATGCTGGTAGGTCTTGGGAACACAAAGATAATAAGACATGGCCACTACCCCAGGTAGTTTATGAGTTGTCTGGGTAGAAATGGACATAAAAGAGCTTCAGATCATCAAGGAGATACAGCAGCTGTAAGACCACTACTGATCAATGCCCACAACGCAGCTCTTGAGGAACAAGGTCCCCCTGTGGAGTATTCATTCCAGCCTATCATCCCTGTTGGTCCGTGTGCATTTTCATCAGGGCCGTCTTTCTGCTACCGCTTGGACATCAGCATGCCCTGCAGCCTGCCTTCCTTGTCCTCCCCCAGCACCAGCCCCTCTCCTCACCTCCAAATCACAGCCTGGATGAGGATGGGATAGATGAGGTGTCTGGGGTATGGAACCCAAGGAGACACCCACTTCCCGGGGCTGCACTCACACTCACCCGAGAGCGAGCACCTCCTAAAATTTGCACCCCAGTTGCCTTGCTTGCCTCATCCTAGTCGGGGCCCTGCTCCAGACAGTCAGATGAAGACAGGAGTGGAGCCGTTTGTGACAAAAGCGGCACGGCAACCGGTTCTCCCAATAAGCAAAATAGATACTGTTGTCCCATTTTCAGATGAAGAAACTGAGGCTCAGAGAGGATGAGTTACTTTAGAGGCATCACGGAGCAGTGAATCGCCTGTAGGAGTAGTCTTGGAGGAGTGGTGGAAGTCTGCAGGAGTAGCGGAAGACCACACACAGGCTTATTTACTGGGGCAGACCCCCACTTGGACCCCCATTCTGCCAGTCCTGAGCCATGTGACTGGGGCCAGTTACCTATTTTCTCTGACCTTCTGATTCCTCATCCAAAGAATGGAGAAAACAATCCCTCCCAGGGTTAGATGGCAATGAACTCCAGGCACTTCCAGCTTCTGGTTCTGTGACTCTGCTTTCCCCTGTTTCAAGTGGACTCTGCCTCACAGAGATGCCACGGGGACCCAATGAAAGGATGGGTGTGCCGACCCAGAGTGAGTTCTCAAGAGCTGTTGGCAGGATGAAATGTCATTTCCTGAGGCTTTGCTGTGTCTTCAGCCTGGTCGACTGTTCTCCTGGGATCTAAGCGGGGGGTGGGGGGGAGAGGGAGGGACGTGAACATTTGTTTGGTGAGTCCTTTGGGACATTCCTGATAATAGTTGCAGATCTTCCCTGCAGGGATAATGGAGACTGACTACCTGCTACCTTCATGGGTTTATGTCATGATCCCATTCAAGCCTCCTGGCAACCTTGCTTTTATTACTCTCATTGTTAGAGAAGATGCAACAGAATCCACAAGGGGCCAAAACCACTCATGTAAGGTCATGCAGTGAGTCGGAAGGGTCTCCGCCCCATCTATGGGATGAAGAAGTCTCTGTGCATCCCACTACAGAAGAGATACCAAAAATACAGGCTCTTATGTCTCAGCGATGGAGCCAAACTTGAGATTTGTATCTGTGCATGTCCCAACGTGCGGGAATATAAAAAACGCTAATTCCAAGCCAGTGCATGAAACCTGGTGAGTGCCAGCTGCTTGCTAGGCATGGCGGAGGGATGCCTTGTGGCTCTGTAGGGTGGCCCGGGGGTGTCTTGGCTGTATCCACAAAGTCTGGCTGAAGCTCCAACTCATAAATTGTTTCCCAAAGCGGAGGAATGAGGGGCAGGTTAGCAGTTCCCTGGAGGTTTAAGTTTTGCAGGTCTTACCTTGAGAACATCCCTCTAGCTAGTCTCCTCCACTTGAGCCCTAGCGTTAGCCAAGTGTCAGGGTGATGTTACTCGTGTCTTCCTGTTACTTGCCCCAGCCTCCTCCCGGGTGGTCCCCCTGCAACCCACTCCTTTCCCCTCATTCATTTCCCACATAGTGGTCCCAGGATCTTACTGGAAAGCAGACTCCCTACTTAAACCTTTCCATGGCTGGAACTCTGTTGGTTGGGCTGATACAAGGATGCCGATGCCTCAGGCCCCCAAGCAGCTCCTAGTTTCTTCTCTCTTGCACCCCCTGAGTCATCTCTGCCCAACTATGCCCTTCTCCAATCATGCCATACTACTTCACGCCTCTGTGCTGCTGGACATGCTGACTTCTCTGCTTGGAACCCCTGCCCTTGTTTTACCCAGATAACTCTTAGTCATTTTTGTGTCTCGGCCTGGCACCAACCTCCTCCTGAAAGCCCCTCCTGACTGCCCACCCCCCTTTTCAGAATGGGTTAGGTGCTCCCCATCGGGACTTGGATGGCACTCAGTATCAACCCCATTCCATCACACCAGATGGCCTGCTAACTCCTACTTGACCTGTTGATCTCAGCTGGCTTTTCCAAACTGGGGTCGGATCTGAGGACAGGACCTTTCCTGTGTGCTTTCCCTTCAAGCCCTGATTACTTGGGCATTTGTGTAAGTGTTTGGTTGATGCCCGTTTCTCCACGCTGGACTGTAAGCTGTGGGCTGTCTGGCTCTGCTCACTCACTGGGGAGCTGACAAGACATGGAGACTTGCATCTCTGTGGAGGTTCATCATGGGAATCAGTGTACCTGAGATCCGTGTACACAGACCTTGCCCATAAGGGAGCCAAGGAAGCAGGTGAAGCCTCCTGATCCAGGAGGAGCCCCTGAGCTGGGGTGGCCCTCCAGAGTTGTTTTGAAGCAAGGCAAGGGGTCAACTGTTACTCCCTCATTGGCTTGGGGCCACTCCTGAGGAGAGGACAGAACCCTGGGCAAGGTACCTCTGTGCACTAGAGGACAGTTCCCAAAGAGGGGATTTCTGGACTGAGAGCTGTCTGCCAGTATGCCAGTCACTGGGTGGGTGAATGCCTCGATCCTGCAAGGGTGAGTGTCCGCCGTGCCTCTACATTCCCCGCATCACCCTACTGCCAGGGACTTAGCAGGAAACCAACACACGCCAGATAAATGTCAACATAAACACATCCATTTATTTGTCTATCTTGGCTCCATCCCCAAACTGTGGGACTGTGTCTTCCTTAGCATTCCCCATGCTCTAAAAGGAGCCTACCTTTTCATTGATACCCAAGAGAAGTATGTTGCGTGAATGATTAAGCTAAAAGAGAGAGACCAAAAGAAGCAATGCTACAAATTTTTTTTATAAGGAAAGATAAATCTGTTCACAACTTAGCTGTTCAAGGGTGCATCAAGTGAGGACACCTGTATGGCTCCATTTCATGAGCCAGGTGTCTTCCAATAGAAAATTTAGCAGGTGGGCCAGATCTCCCACAGCAAACCTCTGCCTACCAACATGGCCCCTGGTTAAAGGGCCTGGGGAGAGATCTGGCAAGGAGGAGGTCAAGTCTCCGAATAGCAATGTTAGTAACCCATCCTCCAAAGACAAAGAAGACATGGCTAGAGAAACTGGGGTATTTAGGATGGAAAGGAGCAGACCTGAGGAGGACCACAGGTGCCATCTGCAAGTATTTGAAGGGATGCCATTTGGAGGAGTGTGATTCCCTCCTGCTGTGGAGAATAGTTCTAGGGTTTCCATTGGTTGTAGGGAAATAACTTCATTACAATGTCCAACAATACTCTTTCTGCAGAGATGAACATATTCTATATCATAAAGACATGGGTATCCGTTCGTCAGAGCAATACAGGTAAGACAGGTGCATTTCAATGGGCATACATTTTATGACAACAAAGAGGAAATGTTAAATCATCCTTATCACCATTTTTATCATCCTTAAATGAGGGATGAAGGGGAGCAGAGGTAGAGAAGAAACACGAACATGTTAATGTGGTTTTGTCTGGATAGTGGGCACATGGGGTTCATTATATTATTCTGTTTATTTTGTATATGTGAGAACATCTTCCTAATAAAAATAAATATGCATCTAATTGTCCAACAAAGGGGAATCAAATGGGTGGTGTTGGGAGATATGAGCTTCCTGTCACTAGAAGTCTTTAAGTAAGCACTATGGATATCCTTGAATGCCCCCACCCCGCAAGAACCTGAGATGTTGGAGCAAATGGCCAAGAGCAGAACAATGGACCAGAGAGACTTGGTCAGGGTCTCTATCATTTGCGTCCTGGGGTGGGGGGAATGGGCTGAGGGTCTAGAAGAGAGCGAGATTCTTGAAAGCCAGGAATGGGAGCCAGAGACCCTCACTCTGATCAGTGGGAGATAATGGGTTGGAGGCAGTACAGGTGGCCAACGCTTCTAGAAAGGTTTGTGCACCTGCTGGGAGGCGAGCTGAATGTGAGGGAGGATCCAAGGCAGGGTAAGGACCCACAGGTTTGGAAAGTAGCCTCAATCAGCAACAGTGTGAGTTTTGGGAGCTCAGATTCCTATGCCATTGGCTTACTCGCTGTGTGACCTTACCAAGGCACTCAACTGCCATGAACTTCAGTTTTCTCATTGGGAAAATGGGACTAGGACCCACCTCATAGGATTGTTGTGAGAATTAAGTTAATATTGACAGCCTTGCTCATTATTGTCATTGCTGTGTGCAAGGGGGAGATGAACCTAAGGCAAGGCAGGCGCCAATGGGGAGAAGGAAATAGGACTAGAAGGCCTGTCTCAGACACCAGCCACCACGGGAGGGACACATTTTAGGGATTGCTAATGGGGGATGAGGTGGTGGGGTGGGTATTTGAATAGGTCAGCCTGGTTTAAAAGACAGGAAAAATGCCTACAAGGACCCTTCCATTGATAAAATTCTAGGATTCTCAAGGGATCCCAAGCAATTTTCTGGAGTAACTGCTGGGGCTTTTTGTACCCTGGCTTATTCCCATCTCTTGTAAAAGTGCGTAGTGCTGGAGGGCCGTGTGTCCACGCTGCAGGACGCAGTCTCCCTTTGGCAGCCCACACGACCCCAGACCACTCAGCTGTGATCCCCTCCCGGACACTGACCAGTCCTGATCCAGCCCAGAGTCACACACAGTAAACCCCGCAAGGGTAGGGAAGGCATCTTCATCTCCCTGTTTCACCTCCTGGTGCATCATGAGTGTCTACACAAACAGGTGTTTGAGCTATGTGTGGGGATGGGCGCCTTTGGGGGAACCTACCCACTCTGGGGCTTGTGTTCCTGGAGGGCCACCCTGAGGATGGAGGGACAGCCCACCCTTTTCCAGCTGGGCCCACAGAGCCCCAGGAGGCTGACTGGCAGCCACTGTCGACAGGTGGCGCTCCTGGCAGATGGCAGTGGCCTCTTCCTCTCCCGGCGTGGCTCAAAGGACCAGCAAGGCCACCCACCAAATGCGCCATACATCAGGAGCCTAATGGCGCGTTTTAGAACATGTGGTAACCACCAAATGGGACCCAGGGAGGGAATTAGAGCCAGAAGCACAGCAGGGAGGGAAAAAAAAATTGAGAAGGACTCAGAGGAAGTGGGGCCAGAGGCAATCACCCCGAGGCAGCAAAAGTCATCTTCTAAGAACCTAGCCGGGGAGCTCATTTCATTTAAAATTAGTGCCCTTTATGGAGAACTGGCCTGCACGCTGGGACCCAGGTCTGTCAGCACTGTCTGGTCTGGCCCTGTCCACAGCAATCTGAAATGCTTTGGAGCTCCCCACAGCCACTTAGTCCGTTTTTCATTCAATAATTATTTTTGTGTACCTACTGTGTGCTATGAGGCCAGGTACCGTGGCATTCAAGCTCTGGGTTCAGACACAAAATGCCTAGATTTAACCGCTGGTTCGGCCCCTGACCTGGGGACTGAGTTAACGTCCCTGCCTGAGTTCTGGTGTGTAATAACCTCCACCCTACAAAGCTGTCATGAGGTTAGATGAGATAATACAGGAAAAGGGTTTGGGATGGCGGTGAATACATGCCCGCTGGAGGACACACTAACACTTGCGTAGAGGGAGGGGAGAGTGAGCCACATGTTTCCAGATAACCTGTGTCCAGCTTGGGGATTGCACACAGTAGGCATTCAGGGGATTTGATCTGAATTGTGTGAAGCACACACACACACACACACACACACACACACACACACACACAAAGCACCTGCATACACACGCATGCGTGCACAAACACATGTATGCACACATATCACCTATGGCCACTGGGCAGAAGCCCATTTCCCTGGTAGGTAAGTGAAATTTTCCAGACCCCTTTCACGGAGCAGAAGCTGTTCCTTAAAGCCAAGATGCTTGGCTTTAAGCAGACATCTTGGTCCCAGGCCTCTTTTGTTTCTGGCATATAGAGTTTCCTTTTCTTTAGAGCTTGGCTCTGCGTTAAATTTTTTTTTTTTAATTGTACTCTGTCCTGCATTTCTCTCTGTGTGTAGTGGAAGATAGAATTGTGTTGGCTCAGTCCACCACGGAGATGGAACTAGAAATTGTGACTGGAATTTTGATTTCATTTGTTCATGTCCTACCCTATTCACAGAGTTTTTGAGGTCTTTATAATAGAGAGATGAGAAAGATAAGTTTCCTAGCCTAAAGGGCCCTATAGTCCCTTTGGTGGGGACAGGAGCATGAGCAAATAACTACAATAAGCAGAAGGAAATGTGCTGTAATGGACAGCTCAGCCAAATATAGACAGGGAGACTCCGAGTGGGGCCAAGTGACCAGTTCCCGCCTGAGGGATCAGAAGAGGCTTTGTGAAGGAGGTGGGATTTGCACTGTGGCTCAGTGGAGGAGGATTTCAGGACACCAAAAGCAGTGAAGGGCAGAAGGAACAGCGTGAGTGGAGACACAGCAGTGTGTGTTCCTGGATAGGGAGCTCTGGGAGCAGCGATCACACTGGTGGGCTGGAGGGGAGGCTGTCGGGGAGAGAGGTAGTCGATGAGACAGGAAAAGTGGGTCAGGCCAGATTGTGAAGACCTTGATGCTGGGCTAAGGCCGAACACTGTTTGGGACAGCTTACACAGTCATATACTTAAAGCTCATGGCGTCTTGTGTGTTATGCCCTCCTTAGGGGTGGACAACAGACTCTGGAGGTTACAAGACATTCTACCATAAGCCAATTGTTGTTCTAAGCTCTGCCCTTGAAGCCATTGAATCCTTTGCCAGGATTCAAACTCAGCTCTGCGGACGCTGAGTCCACCTGTCCCCAAGAATATGACATTGTGCCTTGAGGCAGTTCTGGAAACAATAAGGGACTCTGGGAAATATCAAGATTTCTTGTATTGATCTTCCAGGTTGGGCACTGGAATGAAGGGGAAGAACCACCCCTCACCTCTATCACTACCATCAGAAAGAAAGACAGAAAAAAGACAAAGAAGCTGAATGGAGGTCAGAAGCAGAAGAACAGAGAAAGAGCAGTAGTAGGACTCCAAAAAGGCTCTGGGCTCGGGGAGGGGAATCAAACCATCTCCACCCACGATGGAAGAGTCTCAGAACTCTCAGCTCATTTGACAGAAGAGGGAACTGGGGTGCAGAGGGAAGAGTCCCCAATTTATGCTTCTGTGCTGGATTGGCTGACGGACTCATTCATTCATGCACCCAACACCCAATCCCCTGTATGCCCAGCTCTGAGTAGTATGCGGTTGCCAAAGACACAGAAGGAGAGGAAACATATTTTGAGCACATAATGTGTTAGGTACTAACATGTGATATCTTTATTTCTTCAAGCCACTCATTGTGAAAGGTGTTATGACTCCCAATTTATTTATAAGAAAGCTGAGCTCCCAGACATCCAAGGTAGAGGGAGACTAGCCCTCAAGTCCCTGCACTACCAAAGTCCATTCCTTTCCAGTAGGGCATGCTGCCTTTCTGCTATCATCCTTGCCTCAAAAGCTTAATGACCAGGGTAGTCATATTATTACCCCAAGAAGCACACTTTCGAGAGTGAAAGGTGGGGCATTCTCAGTAGTCACACCAGGACGACAGGCATACCCTGACATTGTCCCAACAAATGGGGACACAGGCTCACTCGACCCTAAGGGTGAATTATTTATATTTGCAACGAGCTTGAAAGTTTTTCAAAGCATGCTCCCACTTCCAGCCATGCCTCATTTATATGGTGAAATGAGAAATAACTGAAGCTCATCCCTTAAAATACAATGTTTTAGGAATCTGGATGATTCTGGGTGGTGAACCTTGAAATGCAGCCCAGGGTTTCCTGCCTGAATAAAGGGCACTCCACTGTGTTGTCCCTGGGCTATCCTCCCTCTCCTGCTCAGCTGGGGAGAGCTCCTGGAACCCAGTGGACTCAGGGCAGAGCCCTAAGACAGAGGACTCCAGCGCATTCCCTGCCATCACCAATACTTTCACACTGGGCTTTCCGCCATCAGCTTCTTTAAAGAGACTCAAAATCAGCATCAGCTAAGTCAGAGACTTATGGAGAGCAGAGAAATGTTGACACAAAGATCTTTGAGCTCAATGAGCTTGAACTCTATTGCTAGTTACAGACAAAAACACTGTGACTCAGAGAAGGAAGGGGACTTGCCCCAGTCGCACCACCGGTTAAGACCAGACTCCAGGTTTCCTGACTTCCAAGCCCGAGTTCACTGTGCTGAGCCCCGCTGCTCTCACTCCTGAGCATCTTCTCCTCCCCTCCTCCACTCCACCACCAGACACTGCCCACAAGGGCCCCTGAAATGCCACCCTGTCTCAGCCCTCCCTGTCTTCCCACCTGCTGATCCACCTGCTTGGCGTGTCCTTCCTGGGAGGGCCCCACCTGGCAAACTCTTTGCATCTTCAAGAGGGAGTAGAAGCATCCCGTCTGCCTTGCCCGAAGCACCGTACCTCTCTGGACCTTGTTTGAGGGGTAATTTCATGCTGTGCATTTTATGTCTGCCTCTCAGCTTGATTCCAGGCTCCCAGAAGACAAAGGTCTGTTTCTGCTCATCTCTGCATCCCAGCGCCCCACACATCCTAGCCTGGGACAGAGCTAGCTTTCAATCAATGTTATTGCATTAGATTGAAATGCCCTTTGGGGAAGGGGGGTGAGGACAAGAGGGGCTGCCTGGGAAGGTGCTGGGTGGACGGTGGTTTAGAACGGGCCCGAAGGGATGGGGGAGAGATGCACGGGGGCACGGCAGCTCCAGAGACTGCTCAACCTGCATCTGCTCGTTGGGAGTCAGCCTCTGGAAAAGTACCAGTGAATTAAAGCCCAATAAAAAAGTCAATTAAGTCCAAACTCATTTATGCCTTAAGCTCCCCCAAGCCAGTGAGCCAGAATGCAAGCTGGGCCGATATTTCTCCATTTCCCTCCATGTCTCCATGGGTCTCCAGTGAAGCAGCCGCGACACATTTTATTTCAAGTTTAAATGGGGCAGATAGACGGATAGCAAAGTAATGGCTGCTGGGGGCTCCTACGTCCCATCCAGGAAACTCCTAGCAGCAGGCGGGATGTCCATGTTCTGACCTTGGGCTCCAGATGGGGCCCCGGGGATCAGCATGCGCACGTGTATTTGCACACGTTTGGGGGGGGTGTCTGCATGTGTGTTTGTGCACACTGTTGTTTGCTACAGAGATCAGTGCAATGTGCCCATCTGTGACTTGATTCATCCAGCTACCCCACACATATTTACGGAGCTCCTTTGGCGCACACGACACAGTCCTTGCTCCGGGGTTCTAGTGGTGAGATAAGACAGTTCCAGTCCCTATTCTTGTGGGGGGATACAGTCTAGGGGCCTAGAAGGGGAGACAGAAAATAAAATAAGGAGTAGCAACAAAGTGTCTTAAAGATCATATGAATGCAGGTATGCATGTGCATGCCCAACTCTGAGCTCATGCATGTCTGGAAATCTATGTATGTGTGCATGGGAATAAAGTGTTTGTGTGTGTGTTGTTGGTGTTGTTGTGTGGGGGCTGTCTCTGGCTGATCCAGGTTCTGGAAGACATCCCTTCAAAGAGACTGCAGACCAGTGACAGCTAAAGTGAGGTGATTGCTGTGTGTGAGTGGGGAAAAGTCGAGAAGATGCAGAAGCTGTCAGGGCAGCTGAGGCTGGACAAGGGACCTCATACCCCCAGGGCATGCACAACCCGTGGCCGCTCCACTTTCTTCTCATTTCCCCTCGAGTTCAGGTCACTGTTGCCCATCCACGAGAGCCCTCCGGTGTGTGTGTGTGTGACCTCATGGCTGCAGTGGATGGAGAAACTCCAGATTAGGGTGAAGGGGGACATGGCTTCTATTCCATTTGTAGTTCTGCTGTTAGTTACGAAAAAGCCACTACAAAGGTGGGTCTGAGGAGTACTGATCTGGAACACTGATTCACCCCTCATGAGCTGTATAAACTTGGGCATGTCTCAGGCTCTCTGAGTCTCAGATTCCTTATCTGTAAAGGAAGAGTAGTGATACTATCTCCAGCCACCATCACATAATCGCTGTGACAATCCCAGAGTCCTAAAGCATCCATGCAAAAACGGGAGGTCTCAGGATACTCGGGTGACTCAATCGTTAAGTGTCTGCCTTCGGCTCAGGTCATGATCCCAAGGTCCTGGGATCGAGTCCCACATCAGTGTCCCTGCTCCACAGGGAGCCTGCTTCTCCCTCTGCTTCTTCCTCCCTCTCCTTGTCTCTCATGAATAAATAAATAAAATATTTTTACAAAAGGGAAGGTGGCTAACACTAATAGTCCTTGCTCCCATCATGGGTGAGCCACTTCCAGCTGAAAGCCACCTTTCTAAAGCAAGATTCTGGTAGTGCCTGATCACTTGTGTGGTCCTTCCAAGGTATTTTCTGGAAAACATGATTTCTATGATATGCTTAAGGGGAAAAGAAAAACAACTCTGTGGTCATATAGGTTAGAAAATGCTGGGCTAACCAGGGCTATGCATGTTTATTTCCTGCAACACTTCTAGGGATTGCAATATTCCAACTAGTGTTATGACTCTCCGAGAGGGGGCAGAACATATGTTATTTCTGTCTCAAGGTGAATCCTTCCAGAGGCTAGGACTTCAGCACAGTGACAGATCTGGGGGATGGGAGGGGGTGACTTCAAGAAGCCATGGGATAGGGGAATTGAGGCAGGGAAGGGAAGGCAACCGTATTGGGTGCATTTGGAGCCAGCTCCTGCTTATGGAGACTGGGGCTTAGTCCCGCAGGGAACCATTAAGAGATGGTGAAAGACGCTGTAGGGTTGTCACACCAGAGTAGGGAAGAAGGAGGCCACTCATTGGCTTACTCCTGCCCCTGGAGGGTTAACACCTTAGAACTTCCTGCCTGCCCAGTGCCCAGAGAATGTTCTCAGGCAGACACTCACAGGGCTTTTCAGGGAGTCCCTGAC
>RCUC01152102.1:0-12573 GCA_003697995.1 Taxidea taxus jeffersonii
GTGGATCTCTCCAGCCAGGTCATCTGCAAACAGAGCCACATGGTCATTATCACACTTAGCAGAATTAATAGCAATTCCTTGCTGTCATCCAACGCCCAGCACATCTTCAGCTTTTCCTTAATTGTCTTAAAAATGCTCTTCTCCAGTTGACTTGCAAAATTAGTAACCGAATTGAATCCACATGTGGCATGTGGCTTTTATTTGTCACAAGCCTCCATAATGTGAAGCAGCCCTTCCTTCCCTGGTCCCCTTTCTTTAAGCCATCGGCTTGCTGCAGAACCGTGCTGGGTCTGTGTCTCTAGGATGTCCTATTTTTGAGACTTGTCTGTTTGCTTCCTTGCGGTGTCATTTCACGAGCTCCCCCGCTCCTAGTATTCTCTCCAAACCGGAGCTTAGCTCAAACAACTTCGTTTTACGGGGCTCCACGTTATTTGGCAAGAATGCTTCGTGGCGCTGGCCCGGACGCTGCAGGAGTCTGCCACGGCAGATCTGGTGGCAGTGGGCGAGAACGTGGGGGTGATGGGCCCGCATCCCCCTGCATCCGTTCCATCCTTCTGGCAGTCTCAACTCTTGACAGCCATGGTCTGAGTCAAGTATCCCGTCAAGGGCTATAAGGCAGCACCTTCCTAATTGTTCCTTCCCGGTGCATTTGTAGGATTCATCTATAAGGAACATTCTCTCATCAACCAGGGCTGTTTGGTTACCCCAAGACAATTTCAGTAAAAAGAGGCAGGGTATGTGCTAAATTCTTTCCTTTGCCAACACATGGCTCCTCCTGATTTTGCAATCTGTGCCTGTCTCCATAACTCAGCAGCCTCGGCCCACCACACCCTTTTTCATCAAGTTGCTTTTGCCATGGTTCTCAGGCACAACCCTGTATTTACGCTAGTTCTGTTCTGTCTGGTAGGACCGAGTTTGCTTGGTTCCTGCAGCGGGCACTGCGGCTGGCTGCTTCCTGCTTGTGACGTCACAGCCCTTGGGGGTGGTCGGCCCGACCTGGTTTTTTCATCTGTCCTCATGTGGTGAGGGACGACCTTCCAGCAGGTGACTCCCCCCATCCCCCAACCCTGATGGTTAGATCTGAGTGTAGCAGAGATGCCTGCATGTTTGGGAGGCTGGTGAAGAAGGTGTGAGGGTGAGTCTCCCTGGATGGTGGGGAGACGTGCATCCTAGCTATCTCGTCCTTTCTCCTCCATTGATGTGAGCCATCTCCGATTAAGGAAAGAGGCTGAGAGGGGAAGCTGAAGGCCCTGATAGGTCCAGATCTGTTGCAGCTGAGGAGGAGCTTTGGCAGGGTTGAGAACGTTCGGGAACGTCAGACAAGTGGCGCCCTCATGACACAACAGAGGTCCCAGCTCTGGAAGCTGCTGTACCCAGAGCACTGGGGAGGCAGGCCCCACGCGGGGTACAGAGGAGAGCTGGTGATGAAGAAGGGCCTCAGGAGCCGGGCCACAGCTGCCCGTCGAGGCAGAGACGTGGGAGAGCAGGGCTGCCGGGAAGGGCCAGCCCTGTGAGTCCCTGGGCTCCAGACCCTAGCTCAGTGCCCTGAGGCATCCATGCTAACTTTTGGGGATCTGAGCTCTGCCTTTGAGCTGCTGTGCCTGCCTTTGGGGTCTGATAAGGGCCCCTGCGGGTGGCTTGATGCTAGGGTGGATCAGGGACAACAGGTAGAAGTTGTCTAACTTCACTGATCAGAAGAACCTACTAGAAGTAGAATCCACTCATAAAGCCCTTCTTTGTCCTCCCAGCAGGCGTGGTCGTGCATGGATTAAGGGATTGGAGTATTTAGGTGGCCTCCTCTCCCTGCAGAGCTGGTGCTCCCAGGTGGGCTCCCTGCCCCACGCCCCCAGCTGATGTGGGTCGAATGAGTGAACCCAGAGAAGTTGCCTCCCCAGAGATGCTGGGGAACCAGAAGTGGCCACACTGACAGCCGCCTGGCCTGCTGCTTCAACGCTGTGGTGGGCATTGGGACGCATGCCCCCCGTAACAGGGGCTCTGTTCAAGTAGGCCTGGAGTCTTCCCTGGTAGAAGCATTGAGGAATTCCACAGGCAGTGAACAAGGTCCCAGAGGCAGGGGTGGAAACACTGAGAGGAAGCAGTTTTCTGGAAGCTCCTAGAACGCCCCCTCGGGCCCTGGTGTGTGGGGCAGTACTGGGCAGGGGTGAGCAAGCCTAGAGTGGCCTTCATCTTGAGCCACCTGCTTTCTAGCCCTGCCTCACCCGGCCTGGGTTCTGGCTGACCCCAAGGCTGCCTCTGGATGGGCCTGGTGGGGCACCAGGCTCAGAATGCTTTCTTGCTTCTGCTTTCCAGACCCTCTCCCAGCTGTAATTTTAGATCATTGGTTCTCAAAGTGGGATCCTAAGACCAGAAGCATCAACATCCCCTTGAACTGTCTTTTAGAAATGCAGGTTCTCCAGCCCTATCCTAGACCTCCTGAATCAGATACTCAAGGGGAGTGGCCTGCAATGTGTGTTTTGAAAAGCCCTCCAGGGGATTCCGAGGCTCACTAAAGCCTGAGAACCACTTCTTAAGAGTGAACAGCTCAGCCCAAGGGGTTCAGGCCTGGACAAGACTAAGACTCTCTCTCTTGGTTCTGAAAACTTCCAGGCCACAGCCTGCGGTTCTGAGCCCACTGAACCCTGCTGAATGCCAAGCCTGTTCCCAGATGCTGACCCACCAGAGTCAGCCCAGAATGTTCTGTCCACTTGGCCCCCAGATACTCACCATGCTGTGTATGCAACTGATTACCAAAGGCAGTATGGTGCAGGGACCTTCAAGTTCAACACAAAATGGCAGCTTTTCTGTTCATCCTATTTGTTTCAGTCTCTAGAGAGCTGTGTTGCTGTCAGCTGACTCAGCCTCGGTCACAGCAGAAAGCTCCCCGAGCCCGGGCCGATGGCGCTTTTGGGATGGCTCAGGGGCTCTGGGCCATGTCTTTATCGAAAGCCCTCTAGGGGAGGCTAGTGGCTGGCCCAGGGCCAGGACATGGGGGAGCTCATTTCCCGGGGCAGCCCTGCCTGTCACCCCCACACACATTCAGCTCAGACAATCACCCGGGAGTCACTGGACCCAGTTACTCAGAGCGCAGATGAATCAGACTTCCCGTAATTGGCATTCAGGAACTTGGGAGTTTGGAAGGATTTCCAGGACACTTGGGGTGCTGACGTCTCTTGCTGGCATCTCTCTCGCAGCCGGGGGCAAACAACATCCAGGTCAAAGAGCCCTTGCCATTAGAGAGAGATTGTACCTGGCGGAGCCCCTCTTTAAATGGATCATTTGACAAAGGATCCCTGACTTTAGCTAAGGGAAGTGGAGCGGGAGGGATGGGCATCATACCTGGGGGCCCTTTCAGATGAGATCTTTTCACTCTCGCACAGCCTGAAGACAGCAGTTTCTCCAGTTCTACAGGAGCACAAAGTAGGCTCAGAGAGGCTGAGAAAGCCAAACAAAGTCACACAGCAGGAAGGCTCAGCACAGGGATTCAGACGCTGTCTGTCTGTTCCCATAGTCCCAGGCCCGCTCATCCTGCAAAACCCAAGGCTTGGTCTCCAGGAGCAAGTGCGTGGTCTGGGGCTTTTCTCCTCCTCCTTGCCCCCTCCTGTAGAAATAGAGGGGAAAACGTTTAGTCATTAAATAAGTCAAATTCATGTCCTTACCATGGGATTTGCTGGAACTGTGATGTGTTTGTATGGTTTCTGAAGCTTCTGCAGGGGAGCAGAGTGGACAGAATTTGTATAGCCCCTGGAGGGTGGGGGAGAGACAGGTGCTCTGGAATGGTGAATGGGGGCCCCTGGGCAGGGCAGCCACAGAAGCCACTCTGGGCCACAGCTCCAGAAGTGGTGTCAGAGAGGCTGGGACCCACACGCACCATGGTCCTTCTGGTTGGCTCTCTGGCCAGGCAGTCTGGGGCCCAGGGTGTTGGACATGCTTAGGGAAGGGGCAGGTTCCATGGCATGGCCCCCGGGCCTACCACTGGACAGAGAGGGTCAGGGCTGCATTGGACCTGGTGGTTGGGGGGCTGTTCATGAGGAGTGGACAGTACCCCATGGAGTCCAGGAGGATTGCTAGGAAGATCACACATCCAGACTCTCTACCCACATGGCCCAGGTTGCAGTATCTGCCTTTCCCTCAACTGGTCCAGAGCACAGTGCAGGGGACTAGTGAGTGGAAGAAATGTCCCCAGGATGGGCCGTCACAAAGAGAGCTCAGAGGGTGGATCTTACCCGCCTAGCCCTTGCCCTCCCAGTGAGCCTCCAAGCTCTTACCCTCCCCAAACGGTCCTGGGTAGATGTGGGGAGAGACTGAGCCCAGGGAGAGTGGGGGACAGGAGCCTCTAATCCAGGGAAAGTCCTGGGTGGGGGAGGGTAAAACCGATGCCATGAGGCCCCATTCCATTCATTCCCCCCTGTAGCTGGGCTCACCCTCCCTGGCGCCCCCAGCCTGCCACCCACCCAGCCTTTCCCTTCACCCCTCCCTCCTGTCACCCACAGTGCCACTTCCAGTGGTTTTCACTCTACCACTAGTGTTTTCCCCTTCTCTACCTCTGCCCACCCTCAGCCTCATACCTGTGGGCCTTTGTGTACCCACTGACCGATGGCAGGCAAATGTATCCCCTCCCCATCTCCAACTAGATCATAACTCTTGCTCTGTACCCAAGCCCCCAGCTTCTCCTTGCCCTCTGGTCCACTTGGCGGGCTGAATTCCTGGGAGCCTGCTCCCTAGGCCACTGTGGGTCCTGGGTCTGGTGCTGATGTCCCAGTATGACTGTGTCTCTGGGCTAAGGTCCGCCTGAGCTTTTCCTGAGCCCCTGCCCAGGCCCTGCCCTGACTCTGTCCAGGGTGACCACCCTGTTTCTGCACTGCCTCCCTCACACCCTGCAGCTGTGCTCTGTCCTGGCTCCCAACCCTCACTGGTCACCACACCCTGACTGCCCCCATCCTGACTTCCACCTTCCTCCCCTGCAGCTGGGCCGCCTGTCTCTGCCCCACCCCCTCCCAGTGGCAAACAGAACACCAAGCCAAAGTTGAGGAAGCTCAAGCCCAGACCAGGGTGACCTCGCTGGCCTTTGTGAGTCAGAGGAAGGAGAGGGAACATCCACAGGGTCCCTGCAGCCCTTCCTCCCTCCCTCAGGCCTAGAGCCTGGAGAGCCCGGAGACATGCCTGCAGGCCTGCCCTCCCATTCTGGAGGTGCAGATGGGGGCTGCAGGTGCAGGGGCTCGGGTACACTCTGTGGGGGCGAGCAGCTGGGGGTACAGGCGGAGGGCATTCTGCCAGTGATGTCTGTGCCTCACGATGCTCTGTTAGGGGCACTGGGGCATCTCACCCGCATCAGCTCCGCTAGTCCCATCAGCCCTGAGGAACAGGGCAGTTCCTGCCCCCATTTTATAGGTGAGGAAACTGAGAGGCTAGGGGAGGTACTGGCTGGCTCCAGGCCATGCTACTGTCTGCAGAGAAGGGGGTGCAACAGGAGGCCAGGCCCAGGTGTGGGGCCTCGAGTTGGAACTCACTTTAGGAGTCATGGGGCCCCTTGGTGGGCCTTGGACCTTTGGTGCCCCATTCAGAGATGCCTGTGGGGACATTACTGGAGGTGGCAGAGGCCTGTCCTACTTCCTCCAAGGCCTCTGAGGCTCTGGGGGCCGGGGGAGGGAAAGGGCCTTCCTGGTCAGATGCAGAGGGCCCAGGGGTGCCTGGAGGTTCTCTGAAGGCTGGGAATAGTTCAACATCCAGGCCTATTGCCAGGGCTGTTGGGGTCCATCGTGGTTTCTGGTTGGTACCTGGCTTGGCAGAAAGCAACTCGGTGTGCACGCTCCCATGGCTCAGAGGCCCTCCGGCTACCCCTGGCAGATGTGCCTTCTGAGTTCGCCCACAGCACCCCAGCAGAGCTGCACTGGGAGGCAGTGTTGCAGGCCGTTTCTGGGGCTGCCTTCTCTGGGTGGTGTAAGGTGGCCAGACATTCCCTTCCTTTTCCTGTTCCCACAACGCAGTGGGACCCACAGTCTAGGAGGCCAGGGTTAGCCCAGAGCCAAGTCTCCTAGCCTGGCTGGGCCCAGGACAAGCAGTGTGGTGCCTCCAGCCTCAGTTTCCCTATCTGTGAGGCAGACAGCCGGGTCGAGGCTGACCCAGGTCTCTCAAGGGTGCACAGAGGCTCAGCACAGACAGCCTCACGAGACCCCCAGTACTGTTTCCCCGAGTGCCCCGTGCCAGCAGATCGGCCACCTGCCCTTGCCATCCTTTCCCCTCAGCCGGCTCAGCTCTGTTGCCTCTTGCTGACAAGGGACCCCATGGGCCTTAGGGGGTTTGAGGGCCTCCTCAGAACATTCGGGGGTTGGGAGGAAGGAGGTGTTAGTGATGCCAGGTGGAGATGCCTCGAAGTCAGAGATGCTTCTCATGGGGCGGGGCTGCTGGGCTGTGGGTCCGGCTCTGTTACATTTCCCTTCCCCCTGATGCCCCCTGCGCCCTGACCCTGACTCCCTAGCACAGAGCACTTGCTCAGGCCTGGGCGCTCTTCCCTCACTCATGGCCCAAGCTGGCAGGGTGGGGGCCAGGAAGCAGGGAGACCACCTTCCTGCGGGATCCCCCCAGGGTTTAGCAGTAGGCTCAGGGAAGTGGGGGGGGGGCGGGGGGCGGTGCCTGTATTGGAGCCAGCCCTGCCCCCTCCACCTGCTCTCATGCTGCTCCCTCTGGGTCTCAGAGGCCTTCTCTGTAAAACAAGGTGACCTATACGCTATGTT
This sequence comes from Taxidea taxus jeffersonii, assembly GCA_003697995.1. NCBI lineage: Eukaryota > Metazoa > Chordata > Mammalia > Carnivora > Mustelidae > Taxidea > Taxidea taxus. Next base: position 6,732 of record RCUC01152102.1, read on the forward strand.
CCAGGGCAAGGTGACGCTGCACATTGCTGGGGACCTGGGTGTCCTCCAGCCTGTCCCCTGTCCCAGCTCTCCCACCTGGCATGGGTCCCCCAGGGCTCCCAGCCCCAGGATTTTCCAGGCCCACATGGCTGCACTCCACTCAGTCTCTCGGGGTCCAGGTCCAGGAGTGGGTGAGCCCCAGTCACTGTCCAGCGTGGACAGTCAACAGCCCAACCTAGGGCTCGCTGTAGACAGGAGGCAGGGGTGAGGAAGGGGAGAGAGGGAGGGAAGGCCAGAAGGACCTCCTTAATTCACATGCACGAGTAGCTTTTAGTGTTGCTCGGCAACCAGAGGAGAAAGGAGGGTGTCAGGGGCCCAGACCATAGGGATGCCCCAGCCCCACTACAGGCTAACCTTCAGTGGACAGACAGAGCTGGAATCAGGCCCCAGGTGGCTCTAGGTTCTCCCTCCAGGGTTGTCTTCCTGGAGGAGCCAAGGGTGATGGGGCTCCCAGGACTGGCCACATGCCTACCCCCTGATGGTCCCGAGCCAGAAATTAGGAGTCCCTCTCCTCCGCCCCAGCACTGGGCTCCAGGGTGCCCTTGATGTGGGAGTCTGGGCTTTCTTTCTACTTTGACTCTGACTAGTGTCCTGGGTCCTTGGACAGATGGTGTCACATCTCTGACCTCAGTCTGCCCTGTAAAATGGGCCCGTAGCATTCAAAGGAGTTACTGCGAGGAGTAGGTGACAGAGATGTTGCGATTGAATCCTAGGGCTGTTCCGTCTTTAAGGGTACACTGAGCCCCTGTAAGTAGGGCTGCAGGACACAGGAGGCTCCGTGAGGGGCCACCCCTGCCTCCAGGAGCAGATGAAGGTGACAGGACTATCCCAGACTATCCCAGGTCTTTGGACAAATGGGACAGAGTGCAGCTGTGAGACTGGACCAGGACTGGGGTCAGCTCTGCACACCTCAGCCAGCATGACTGTCCAGGACATCCCTAGAGGGGTCCAGACTCAGAGTGGCCATCGAGGCAAGGGTGGTGGCCATGGGTGGAGTGAGAAGGAGCAGCATTGAGCAGATGGCCAGCGGGGGTGGGGGTGGGACATCAAAGTCCCCGGAGGCACAGGGTGGGGAGGGAGTCTGCCAGCGGATGTTGGCTCCTGGGAGGGGCCTATGGCAGGACAGTGACTTTGGGAGGCTTTTCCTGCATCCCCATGTGCTTCCTTCCCTGGCATGTCCACATTAGCCAAGCCAGAGGGTCTGGGCTGAGCTGGGTGTGGCTCCACTCTGCTGGGCAGTGACCAGGCGTTGGTGGAAGGGACTTCCCAGGAAGGTGCTGAAACCCCAGAGCCTCCCCGGTTTCCTCTCCAAATGCCTGGGAATTCGGTGGCCTCTGCCCAAGAGGAAAATCCCCAACTTTCCTTGCTGTGCTCTTTGGCCAGGGGAGCTGAGACACAGAAGCCCGCAGTGTCACTCATGTCATTGCTCGCATGCCATGAAGAGGCTGCCTCCTTTGGTCCCTCCTTTTAGCCATGACTTTGGGGACTCCAGGGAGAACCTCTGCCTGGAGCTCACTCCAAAGTGACCTTGAGCTACAGCAGTGGTTTCAGACTTGCTTTGGCAACTCTGCTTAGTAAACACAGCCTTCTGGAGGGGCACCACCAGAGCGACTGCTAGAGGGTGCCCGCTGGAGCCCCAGGCCCACCACCCCCCTGCCCCGGCACCGCGGGGACCCTGTGTGGCGGTGGTGTGGTGTGCATGTGGTGTGCATGGCTCTCCAGGCCGTGGGACTGGACTGGACGCATGAGAGAGGGAGGGGACTGGGGACTGAGGCGGCAGGGCCACTGTGAGCTGGAGAGGATTGGGGAGGAAGAACTGGGCTGGACGATCTGCAGATTGCGGTGGGCATCGTGGCAGGTGGAGAGAGGCAGCTGCGGGGCCCAGGGCAGGCAGGAAGTCTTCATGCTTGGTATCTTGGTACCATTGTCCCAGTGAAGTGCTTGGGAGGCGCTGAGGGCACCCTCCTTTGTCCCCTCTGTGCTGTGTAACCCCCCCCCCCCCACCTGCCGCTCCTGGGCTTCCCACATTGGCTGTTTTGCCTGGCCAGTTTTCTCCTCAGCCCCCTCATGCTGGGATTCCAGGAGGCCTTTCTGAGGGGAGACCTGTCTGTCACTGCATGCTGACACCCACCCGGCCCCGCATGTGTGTCTTCCTCAGCCCTCACAGCGACCTTGCAGCGGTGGGGAGAATGTGCCAGACCCAGGCCATGCTCCTGAGAGCAGCAGGGGCAGGCAGGGCCTTCAGCCGGGTGCTGATGAGTCAGATGGCCTGGGGCCTTGGAGCCCAGGTTGCGAGGTCCCCTGGAGGCCCCCTGGGGAGGGCCACCTCAACCACATTCCGGGGCTCCTAAGCAGAGACAGTTGCCATGACCCTGGGACCTGTGTAGAGTGGCTGCCCTAACAGATTGCCACAAGCTTTGTGGCCTCACGAACTCACACTTGCCATCTCACGGTTCCATGGGTCAGAGGCCAGTGCGGTCTCAGCGGGCTAAGGTCAAGGGGCCTCTGCTGTTCTTCATCCCTGGAGGCTCTGGAGGAGGGTCGTTTTCTGCTTACCCCGGGTTGTGCTGCGGAACTGAGCTCCCCGCTCCCTGCTGGCTGGAGGCTGGGGGCCCCTGAGCCCTGAGGCCTTGCCCACAGCTCCCTGCTTCAGAGCCAGCAGTGGGGGGCTGGATCCAGCTCTCTGACCCTGCCCCATGGTTACACCTTGCTCTCCCCACAGCTGGGAAGGCTCCCCGATTTTATAGACTTGTGAGATTAGATTGCGCCCACTGGGATGATCCAGGATGATCTCCCCATCTCAGGAGCCTTACTTTAATCACATCTGCAAAGCCCCTTCTATAGTCCCTTTGCCAACAGTTACAGGGATCAGGATACAGGCATTTTTGGGGACCACAGCCACTGTTGGGGCCTTATATGGGCATCAGAGAAGCCTCTGTAAGAGGGTCCTTAGGTAATCATAGGGGCTCCCCTGCAGCCCAGCCTCCCTGGCTTGGGAGTATCAGGTCCCAGTGCTCTCCCCATGCCATGCACAGGGCAGTGTGTGGGAGTGACCGTCCCCCATGGCAGGCCTTTCCCTGTTTAGGGGTGGACCCTAGAGAAGAGAAGGTGGTCTTTCCTGTGGTCTGGCTCCTGCTGAGCTCTTGAGGTCCTGAGGGGGGCGGTGCGTGCTCTGTGAGGGGAGGTTGGGGCCAGGCACTTGCCTGCACTGGGAAAGCTCTGGCGTGGTTTTGGGGATGAATGGTCAGTGTGCAGGGGGAGTGCCCGCTCAGAGCAGGGAGCCTGTGATGGGGGTGGAAAGGGTCCCCAGGCCTCTGTCAGGGTCCCAGCAGCCAGAGAGCCCCAACCCAGCCACCCCTGCCTTGGGCAGGAAGAGCAGAGTCCCTACCTCCTCTGGGATGGCCAGCCCTTCCTGTGGGCGATTCTCCAGCAGGCAGGGCATGGGGGGGGGGGGGTCAGGCCTGGGAGCGCCACGAGATGCTCGCCAGCCACCCACTGGATTCAGGCAGTTCTGGGAGCCCAGCCCAGCCCAGAACCAGCCTCCTCTGGTACTGCTGGAGGCCCTACGCTTGGGGCAGGAAAGGGGAGAACAGATCTAAAACGAGCACGGTGGGTGCTTACCGTGTGCTGTGAGGGGTCTGAGTCCGGTGAACCCTGCCATTTGCCTGTGTGCACTTGCTGCCTCCCCCATCCTAACCCCTGCTGGAGGTTTTGCCTGGACCAGCACCCCTGCCTGCTGGCCTTCTAGCCACAGCCTGCATACATTCCCTCCTGCCCCTGCTAGAGAGGGCTGCTGGATGTTGAGCCCAGACCTGTGTCCAGGCCCAGCCCACCCTACCCCACCCTGCTGTCAAGGCTCCTGGGGTTGAATTTCTCTGCTTTCACCAGGCCTGGCTTGGAGAGGGTCATCTCTGCTCTATCTGGGGTTTCCGGCTCCACCTGCTGACACCTTCTGTTCCGGAAGTCTCCTTGATGGGGAGGATGTGTGTGGGGGGGGTTGGGCAGCACCACACACGTGTAGTAGGGTTGCCCTGGTTGGCCTACCAGGGCTCCATGCCCTGTCTGTCCCTGGGGGTCTGTCCTGGGCAGGTCTCTATCCTGGGTTCTCCCAGCATCAGTAGGGATACAGGTGCCCCCTGTGTCCTCATTTAGAACTTTGGCACTGGACCCCATGGCTGGGGTCAGGCGGGAGCTCGGTGCCACTTCTGTGTGTCCCCAAGGAAGGGGCTGCCTTTCTGCCTGTTCCCATGTTACCAGTGATTAGACATGTTGTGGGGACTCTGGGGGTACAGCCCCTTCATTTGTCTTCCTATGAACCCAATGATAACAGAGCAAACCAGTGCTCATGAGGTTGGGGGGCCGGTCCAGGCCACCCAGCCGGAGGCAGAGCTGGGCCAGAGCCAGCTTGGGTCACTGTCCAGCTGTGCCCACCCTTGGGTCCACTCCTGGAGGAGCAGTCCGTGGTTAGCGGCAGATCACAGGGGCCCATTTGGCTGAGCAAGGTTGTGGAGTCTTCAGCCAGTGCAGCAGGCACACAGGAAACAGGGCCTGTTTGGAGGCGAGACAGCCTGGCTGTGCGCTCAGGGCTGACATCTCAGTTTTCACAGCAGGTCGTGCCCATCACACACACTGAAGCCTCCTGCTCTCTGCCAGTGAGGAACGGCAAATCCATCCATGTGGCTTCTCCCCTCTGCAGTCCGTGTGTGGGTGTGTTCCTGCTCCAGCTTTGTGCTGCCTGGGGAGCTCCTAGTAAAGCTCCAGATCACAAAATGGTGAGGGGGTGGCCCGGGCTGGTACGGCAGGCGACATGCGGTCTGCACTCCATGCTGGGGAGCCACCCTGCCACCCGGCTCAATGGGCTGCTGCTCATGAGCCTGCGAGGTGGCTGCTCCGGGCTGGTCTGTGCTCTATGCCAGGTCCTGGTGGGAAGGGAAACCAAGTCTCAGAAATGGGGTCACAGAACAAGCAAAGCTGGGCTCCAACCCCCAGAGTAGGCTCTTTCCATGGCCCTTCCTCGGGGATGTCTGGGTTTATGGCACCTCCCTAGCCCTTGCCTTGTGGGCCAGGGGGTGCTCCTGCCTTTGGTGCCCTGCAGCCTTGGGGGTGCTCTCATTATGCTCTCATTATGCCCTTTGCAGAACAGTTTGCACTGTGTGATGGCCAGGCCCTGACGATGCTTGCTTTGCGAGTCAGGGCAGAAGCCCCCTCACACCGGTCCCTCAGAGGCTGAGCAGGCTGCAGGGGCGCCTGCTGGACTCAGGACAGATTCTGCCAGGGAGGACCCAGGTGTCTCAGTCCCTTGAGGACGGTCCTGCCCTAGCCTCTGGCTCTCTTTCCCCTGCCCCATGGGAAGCTGCTCTTGGCCAGGTGGCAGGTGGGCAGACAGCTGAGTCACGACACCCCCTGGGGGCCTTTAACATTTTGGGATCTGGGGAAGGGGCAGATAGCCAAGGAAGCAGCCTCGGGTATCTGGCCCACCCTCCCTGTGGCATGTACACCCCACACCCAGGGGTTCCCAAACCAGCTGCCCATTAGAACCCCCCTCAAGCTGGCAGGAAGCCTAAAAGCCCAGGCCACATCTCCAGAGACTGGTTTAGTCAGTCTGGGGGTGGGGCGCCAGGGATCCATTTTTAGCAGTCTCGTTGGGTGGGGATGGGGGACACTTTCTGAGAGTGAATTATGTCAGACAGCAGGCCGAAGCCGGACCGTCCTCGGTCCACTGGGACCATTGTCTTCTGGTGGCTGGTGGCATAGCAGGGAGCCGGGAGCCAATCTCTGCATCACTCAGCACAGAATTGGCAAG